>JAWPHD010004670.1:0-181726 GCA_037043455.1 Cyrtodaria siliqua
TAGGCATCATAACCGTACATATTGTAGTAGTTGTCATCAGGACCGTACATATTGTAGTGGTTGTCTAGGAATCATGAGCGTAAATATTGTAGTAGTTGTCTAGGAATCATGAGCGTACATATTGTAGTGGTTGTCTAGGAATCATGAGCGTAAATATTGTAGTAGTTGTCTAGGCATCATTGGCGTACATATTGTAGTAGTTGTCTAGGCATCATGAGCGTACATATTGTAGTAGTTGTCTAGGCATACATATTGTAGTAGTTGTCTAGGCATCATGAGCGTACATATTGTAGTAGTTGTCTAGGCATACATATCGTAGTAGTTGTCTAGGCATCATGGGCGTACATATTGTAGTAGTTGTCTAGGCATACATATCGCAGTAGTTGTCTAGGCATCATGGGCGTACATATTGTAGTAGTTGTCTAGGCATCATGAGTGTACATATTGTAGTAGTTGTCTAGGCATCATGAGCGTACATATCGTAGTAGTTGTCTAGGAATCATGATCGTAAATATTGTAGTAGTTGTCTAGGCATCATGAACGTACATATTGTAGTAGTTGTCATCATGAGCGTACATAGTGTAGTGGTTGTCTAGGCATCATGAGTGTACATATTGTAGTAGTTGTCTAGGCATCATGACCGTACATATTGTAGTAGTTGTCATCATGAGCGTACATATTGTAGTGGTTGTCTAGGAATCATGAGCGTAAATATTGTAGTAGTTGTCTAGGCATCATGAGCGTACATAGTGTAGTGGTTGTCTAGGCATCATGAGCGTAAATATTGTAGTAGTTGTCTAGGCATCATGGGCGTACATATTGTAGTAGTTGTCTAGGCATCATGAGCGTACATAGTGTAGTAGTTGTCTAGGCATACATATTGTAGTAGTTGTCTTGGCATCATGAGCGTACATATTGTAGTAGTTGTCAATGCATACATATTGTAGTAGTTGTCTAGGCATCATGAGCGTACATATTGTAGTAGTTGTCTAGGCATCATGAGCATACATATTGTAGTAGTTGTCTAGGCATCATGAGCGTACATATTTTAGTAGTTGTCTAGGCATCATGAGCGTACATAGTGTAGTGGTTGTCTAGGCATCATGAGCGTACATATTGTAGTAGTTGTCTAGGCATCATGAGCGTAAATATTGTAGTGGTTGTCTAGGCATCATGAGCGTACATATTGTAGTAGTTGTCTAGGCATCATGAGCGTACATATTGTAGTGGTTGTCTAGGCATCGTGAGCGTACATAGTGTAGTGGTTGTATAGGCATCATGAGAATACATATTGTAGTAGTTGTCTAGGCTACATGAGCGTACATATTGTAGTGGTTGTCTAGGCATCATGAGCGTACATAGTGTAGTGGTTGTCTAGGCATCATGAGCGTACATATTTTAGTAGTTGTCTAGGCCTCATGAGATTACATAGTGTAGTGATTGTCTAGGCATCATGAGCGTAAATATTGTAGTAGTTGTCTAGGCATCATGAGCGTTAATATTGTAGTGGTTGTCTAGGCATCATGAGCATACATATTGTAGTGGTTGTCTAGGCATCATGAGCATACATATCGTAGTAGTTGTCTAGGCATCATGACCGTACATATTGTAGTAGTTGTCTAGGCATCATGAGCGTACATAGTGTAGTAGTTGTCTAGGATTCATGAGCGTAAATATTGTAGTAGTTGTCTAGGCATCATGAGCGTACATAGTGTAGTGGTTGTCTAGGCATCATGAGCGTAAATATTGTAGTAGTTGTCTAGGCATCATGGGCGTACATATTGTAGTAGTTGTCTAGGCATACATATTGTAGTAGTTGTCTTGGCATCATGAGCGTACATATTGTAGTAGTTGTCTAGGCATCATAGGCGTACATATTGTAGTAGTTGTCTAGGCATCATGAGCATACATATTGTAGTAGTTGTCTAGGCATCATGAGCGTACATATTTTAGTAGTTGTCTATGCATCATGAGCGTAAATATTGTAGTGGTTGTCTAGGCATCATGAGCGTACATATTGTAGTAGTTGTCTAGGCATCATGAGCGTACATATTGTAGTGGTTGTCTAGGCATCGTGAGCGTACATAGTGTAGTGGTTGTCTAGGCATCATGAGAATACATATTGTAGTAGTTGTCTAGGCATCATGAGCGTACATATTGTAGTGGTTGTCTAGGCATCATGAGCGTACATAGTGTAGTGGTTGTCTAGGCATCATGAGCGTACATATTTTAGTAGTTGTCTAGGCCTCATGAGATTACATAGTGTAGTGATTGTCTAGGCATCATGAGCGTAAATATTGTAGTAGTTGTCTAGGCATCATGAGCGTTAATATTGTAGTGGTTGTCTAGGCATCATGAGCATACATATTGTAGTAGTTGTCTAGGCATCATGAGCGTACATATTTTAGTAGTTGTCTAGGCATCATGAGCGTACATAGTGTAGTGGTTGTCTAGGCATCATGAGCGTAAATATTGTAGTGGTTGTCTAGGCATCATGAGCGTAAATATTGTAGTGGTTGTCTAGGCATCATGGGCGTCCATATCGTAGTAGTTGTCTAGGCGTCATGAGCGTACATATTGTAGTAGTTGTCTAGGCATCATGAGCGTAAATATTATAGTAGTTGTCTAGGCATCATGAGCGTACATATTTTAGTAGTTGTCTAGGCATCATGAGCGTACATAGTGTAGTGGTTGTCTAGGCATCATGAGTGTAAATATTGTAGTGGTTGTCTAGGCGTCATGAGCGTACATATTGTAGTAGTTGTCTAGGCATCATGAGCGTACATAGTGTAGTAGTTGTCTAGGCATACATATTGTAGTAGTTGTCTTGGCATCATGAGCGTACATATTGTAGTAGTTGTCTATGCATACATATTGTAGTAGTTGTCTAGGCATCATGAGCGTACATATTGTAGTAGTTGTCTAGGCATCATGAGCATACATATTGTAGTAGTTGTCTAGGCATCATGAGCGTACATATTTTAGTAGTTGTCTAGGCATCATGAGCGTACATAGTGTAGTGGTTGTCTAGGCATCATGAGCGTACATATTGTAGTAGTTGTCTAGGCATCATGAGCATACATATTGTAGTAGTTGTCTAGGCATCATGAGCGTACATATTTTAGTAGTTGTCTAGGCATCATGAGCGTACATAGTGTAGTGGTTGTCTAGGCATCATGAGCGTAAATATTGTAGTGGTTGTCTAGGCATCATGAGCATACATATTGTAGTGGTTGTCTATGCATCATGAGCGTACATATTGTAGTGGTTGTCTAGGCATCATGAGCGTACATATTGTAGTAGTTGTCTAGGCATCATGAGCATACATATTGTAGTAGTTGTCTAGGCATTATGAGCGTACATAGTGTAGTGGTTGTCTAGGCATCATGAGCGTAAATATTGTAGTTTTTGTCTAGGCATCATGAGCATACATATTGTAGTAGTTGTCTAGGCATCATGAGCGTAATTATTTTAGTAGTTGTCTAGGCATCATGAGCGTACATAGTGTAGTGGTTGTCTAGGCATCATGAGCGTAAATATTGTAGTGATTGTTTAGGCATCATGAGCGTACATATTGTAGTGGTTGTCTAGGCATCATGAGCGTACATATTTTAGTAGTTGTCTAGGCCTCATGAGATTACATAGTGTAGTTATTGTCTAGGCATCATGAGCGTACATATTGTAGTAGTTGTCTAGGCATCATGAGCGTTAATATTGTAGTGGTTGTCTAGGCATCATGAGCATACATATCGTAGTAGTTGTCTAGGCATCGTGAGCGTACATAGTGTAGTAGTTGTCTAGGCACCATGGGCGTACATATTGTAATAGTTGTATAGGCATCATGAGCATACATATTGTAGTGGTTGTCTAGGCACCATGAGCATACATATCGTAGTAGTTGTCTATGCATCATGAGCGTACATAGTGTAGTGGTTGTCTAGGCATCATGATCGTAAATATTGTAGTAGTTATCTAGGCATCATGAGCGTACATATTATAGTAGTTGTCTAGGCATCGTGAGCATACATATTGTAGTGGTTGACTTGGCATCATGAGCATACATATCGTAGTAGTTGTCTAGGCATCATGACCGTACATATTGTAGTAGTTGTCTAGGCATCATGAGCGTACATAGTGTAGTAGTTGTCTAGGAATCATGAGCGTAAATATTGTAGTAGTTGTCTAGGCATCATGAGCGTACATAGTGTAGTGGTTGTCTAGGCATCATGAGCGTAAATATTGTAGTAGTTGTCTAGGCATCATGGGCGTACATATTGTAGTAGTTGTCTAGGCATACATATTGTAGTAGTTGTCTAGGCATCATGAGCATACATATTGTAGTAGTTGTCTAGGCATCATGAGCGTACATATTTTAGTAGTTGTCTAGGCATCATGAGCGTAAATATTGTAGTGGTTGTCTAGGCATCATGAGCGTACATATTGTAGTAGTTGTCTAGGCATCATGAGCGTACATATTGTAGTGGTTGTCTAGGCATCGTGAGCGTACATAGTGTAGTGGTTGTATAGGCATCATGAGAATACATATTGTAGTAGTTGTCTAGGCTACATGAGCGTACATATTGTAGTGGTTGTCTAGGCATCATGAGCGTACATAGTGTAGTGGTTGTCTAGGCATCATGAGCGTACATATTTTAGTAGTTGTCTAGGCCTCATGAGATTACATAGTGTAGTGATTGTCTAGGCATCATGAGCGTAAATATTGTAGTAGTTGTCTAGGCATCATGAGCGTTAATATTGTAGTGGTTGTCTAGGCATCATGAGCATACATATTGTAGTAGTTGTCTAGGCATCATGAGCGTACATATTTTAGTAGTTGTCTAGGCATCATGAGCGTACATAGTGTAGTGGTTGTCTAGGCATCATGAGCGTAAATATTGTAGTGGTTGTCTAGGCATCATGAGCGTAAATATTGTAGTGGTTGTCTAGGCATCATGGGCGTCCATATCGTAGTAGTTGTCTAGGCGTCATGAGCGTACATATTGTAGTAGTTGTCTAGGCATCATGAGCGTAAATATTATAGTAGTTGTCTAGGCATCATGAGCGTACATATTTTAGTTGTTGTCTATGCATCATGAGCGTACATAGTGTAGTGGTTGTCTAGGCATCATGAGTGTAAATATTGTAGTGGTTGTCTAGGCATCATGAGCATACATATCGTAGTAGTTGTCTAGGCATCATGACCGTACATATTTTAGTAGTTGTCTAGGCATCATGAGCGTACATAGTGTAGTAGTTGTCTAGGATTCATGAGCGTAAATATTGTAGTAGTTGTCTAGGCATCATGAGCGTACATAGTGTAGTGGTTGTCTAGGCATCATGAGCGTAAATATTGTAGTAGTTGTCTAGGCATCATGGGCGTACATATTGTAGTAGTTGTCTAGGCATACATATTGTAGTAGTTGTCTTGGCATCATGAGCGTACATATTGTAGTAGTTGTCTAGGCATCATAGGCGTACATATTGTAGTAGTTGTCTAGGCATCATGAGCATACATATTGTAGTAGTTGTCTAGGCATCATGAGCGTACATATTTTAGTAGTTGTCTAGGCATCATGAGCGTAAATATTGTAGTGGTTGTCTAGGCATCATGAGCGTACATATTGTAGTAGTTGTCTAGGCATCATGAGCGTACATATTGTAGTGGTTGTCTAGGCATCGTGAGCGTACATAGTGTAGTGGTTGTCTAGGCATCATGAGAATACATATTGTAGTAGTTGTCTAGGCATCATGAGCGTACATATTGTAGTGGTTGTCTAGGCATCATGAGCGTACATAGTGTAGTGGTTGTCTAGGCATCATGAGCGTACATATTTTAGTAGTTGTCTAGGCATCATGAGCGTACATAGTGTAGTGGTTGTCTAGGCATCATGAGCGTAAATATTGTAGTGGTTGTCTAGGCATCATGAGCGTAAATATTGTAGTGGTTGTCTAGGCATCATGGGCGTCCATATCGTAGTAGTTGTCTAGGCGTCATGAGCGTACATATTTTAGTAGTTGTCTAGGCATCATGAGCGTAAATATTGTAGTAGTTGTCTAGGCATCATGAGCGTTAATATTGTAGTGGTTGTCTAGGCATCATGAGCATACATATTGTAGTAGTTGTCTAGGCATCATGAGCGTACATATTTTAGTAGTTGTCTAGGCATCATGAGCGTACATAGTGTAGTGGTTGTCTAGGCATCATGAGCGTAAATATTGTAGTGGTTGTCTAGGCATCATGAGCGTAAATATTGTAGTGGTTGTCTAGGCATCATGGGCGTCCATATCGTAGTAGTTGTCTAGGCGTCATGAGCGTACATATTGTAGTAGTTGTCTAGGCATCATGAGCGTAAATATTATAGTAGTTGTCTAGGCATCATGAGCGTACATATTTTAGTAGTTGTCTAGGCATCATGAGCGTACATAGTGTAGTGGTTGTCTAGGCATCATGAGTGTAAATATTGTAGTGGTTGTCTAGGCGTCATGAGCGTACATATTGTAGTAGTTGTCTAGGCATCATGAGCGTAAATATTGTAGTGGTTGTCTAGGCATCATGAGCATACATATTTTAGTAGTTGTCTAGTCAGCATGAGCGTACATAGTGTAGTGGTTGCCTAGGCATCATAAGCGTAAATATTTTAGTAGTTGTCTAGGCATCATGACCGTACATATTGTAGAAGTTGTCATCATGAGCGTACATATTGTAGTAGTTGTCTAGGCATCATGAGCGTAAATACTGTAGTAGTTGTCTAGGCATTGTGAGCGTTCATATTGTAGTAGTTGTCTAGGCATCATGAGAATACATATTGTAGTAATTGTCTAGGCATCATGAGCGTACATATTGTAGTAGTTGTCTAGGCATCATGAGCATACATATTGTAGTAGTTGTCTAGGCATACATATTGTAGTAGTTGTCTTGGCATCATGAGCGTACATATTGTAGTAGTTGTCTAGGCATCATGAGCGTACATATTGTAGTAGTTGTCTTGGCATCATGAGCATACATATTGTAGTAATTGTCAAGGCATCATGAGCATACATATTGTAGTAATTGTCTAGGCACCATGAGCATACATATTGTAGTAATTGTCTAGGCACCATGAGCATACATATTGTAGTAATTGTCTAGGCATCATGAGCATACATATTGTAGTAATTGTCTAGGCACCATGAGCGTACATATTGTAGTAGTTGTCTTGGCATCATGAGCATACATATTGTAGTAATTGTCTAGGCACCATGAGCATACATATTGTAGTAGTTGTCTTGGCATCATGAGCGTACATATTGTAGTAGTTGTCTAGGCATCATGAGCGTACATATTGTAGTAGTTGTCTTGGCATCATGAGCATACATATTGTAGTAATTGTCTAGGCACCATGAGCATTCATATTGTAGTAGTTGTCTAGGCATCATGAGCATACATATTGTAGTAATTGTCTAGGCACCATGAGCGTACATATTATAGTAGTTGTCTAGCCATTGTGAGCATACATATTGTAGTGGTTGTCTAGGCATCATGAGCATACATATCGTAGTAGTTGTCTAGGCATCATGACCGTACATATTGTAGTAGTTGTCTAGGCATCATGACCGTACATATCGTAGTAGTTGTCTAGGCATCATGACCGTACATATTGTAGTAGTTGTCTAGGCATCATGACCGTACATATTGTAGTAGTTGTCAAGGCATCATGACCGTACATATCGTAGTAGTTGTCTAGGCATCATGACCGTACATATCGTAGTAGTTGTCTAGGCATCATGACCGTACATATTGTAGTAGTTGTCTAGGCATCATGACCGTACATATTGTAGTAGTTGTCATCATGAGCGTACATATTGTAGTGGTTGTCTAGGCATCATGACCGTACATATTGTAGTAGTTGTCTAGGCATCATGACCGTACATATTGTAGTAGTTGTCTAGGCATCATGACCGTACATATTGTAGTAGTTGTCATCATGAGCGTACAAATTGTAGTGGTTGTCTAGGCATCATGACCGTACATATTGAAGTAGTTGTCTAGGCATCATGACCGTACATATTGTAGTAGTTGTCATCATGAGCGTACATATTGTAGTGGTTGTCTAGGCATCATGAGCGTACTTAGTGTAGTGGTTGTCTAGGCATCATGACCGTACATATTGTAGTAGTTGTCATCATGAGCGTACATATTGTAGTGGTTGTCTAGGAATCATGAGCGTAAATATTGTAGTAGTTGTCTAGGCATCATGAGCGTACATATTGTAGTGGTTGTCTATGAATCATGAGCGTAAATATTGTAGTAGTTGTCTAGGCATCATGAGCGTACATAGTGTAGTGGTTGTCTATCCATCATGAGCGTACATATTGTAGTGGTTGTCTAGGAATCATGAGCGTAAATATTGTAGTAGTTGTCTAGGCATCATGAGCGTACATAGTGTAGTGGTTGTCTAGGCATCATGAGCGTACATAGTGTAGTGGTTGTCTAGGCATCATGACCGTACATATTGTAGTAGTACATATTGTAGTGGTTGTCTAGGCATCATTGGCGTAAATATTGTAGTAGTTGTCTAGGCATCATGAGCGTACATATTGTAGTAGTTGTCTAGGCATACATATTGTAGTAGTTGTCTAGGCATCATGAGCGTACATATTGTAGTAGTTGTCTAGGCATACATATCGTAGTAGTTGTCTAGGCATCATGGGTGTACATATTGTAGTAGTTGTCATCATGAGCGTACATATTGTAGTGGTTGTCCAGGAATCATGAGCGTAAATATTGTAGTGGTTGTCTAGGAATCATGAGCGTAAATATTGTAGTAGTTGTCTAGGCATCATGACCGTACATATCGTAGTAATTGTCATCATGAGCGTACATATTGTAGTGGTTGTCTAGGAATCATGAGCGTACATATTGTAGTAGTTGTCTAGGCATCATGACCGTACATATTGTAGTAGTTGTCATCATGAGCGTACATATTGTAGTGGTTGTTTAGGAATCATGAGCGTAAATATTTTAGTGGTTGTCTAGGCATCATGAGCGTACATATTGTAGTGGTTGTCTAGGAATCATGAGCGTACATATTGTAGTAGTTGTCATCATGAGCGTACATATTGTAGTGGTTGTCTAGGAATCATGAGCGTAAATATTGTAGTGGTTGTCTAGGCATCATGAGCGTACATATTGTAGTGGTTGTCTAGGAATCATGAGCGTAAATATTGTAGTGGTTGTCTAGGAATCATGAGCGTAAATATTGAAGTAGTTGTCTAGGCATCATGAGCGTACATATTGTAGTAGTTGTCTAGGCATCATGAGCGTAAATATTGTAGTAGTTGTCTAGGCATCATGAGCGTACATATTGTAGTAGTTGTCTAGGCATCATGACCGTACATATTGTAGTAGTTGTCTAGGCATCATGACCGTACATATTGTAGTAGTTGTCTAGGCATCATGACCGTACATATTGTAGTAGTTGTCATCATGATCGTACATATTGTAGTGGTTGTCTAGGAATCATGAGCGTAAATATTGTAGTGGTTGTCTAGGAATCATGAGCGTAAATATTGTAGTAGTTGTCTAGGCATCATGAGCGTACATATTGTAGTAGTTGTCTAGGCATCATGAGCGTAAATATTGTAGTGGTTGTCTAGGCATCATGACCGTACATATTGTAGTAGTTGTCATCATGAGCGTACATATTGTAGTAGTTGTCTAGGCATCATGACCGTACATATTGTAGTAGTTGTCTAGGCATCATGACCGTACATATTGTAGTAGTTGTCTAGGCATCATGACCGTACATATTGTAGTGGTTGTCTAGGAATCATGAGTGTACATATTGTAGTGGTTGTCTAGGCATCATGAGTGTACATATTGTAGTAGTTGTCTAGGCATCATGAGTGTACATATTGTATGGGTTGTCTAGGCATCATGGGTGTACATATTGTAGTGGTTGTCTAGGCATCATGAGTGTACATATTGTAGTGGTTGTCTAGGCATCATGAGTGTAAATATTGTAGTAGTTGTCTAGGCATCATGAGTGTACATATTGTAGTGGTTGTCTAGGCATCATGAGTGTACATAGTGTAGTGGTTGTCTAGGCATCATGAGTGTACATATTGTAGTAGTTGTCTAGGCATCATTACCGTACATATTGTAGTAGTTGTCTAGGCATCATGACCGTACATATTGTAGTGGTTGTCTAGGAATCATGAGCGTAAATATTGTAGTAGTTGTCTAGGCATCATGACCGTACATATCGTAGTAGTTGTCTAGGCATCATGACCGTACATATTGTAGTGGTTGTCTAGGAATCATGAGTGTACATATTGTAGTGATTGTCTAGGCATCATGAGTGTACATATTGTAGTAGTTGTCTAGGCATCATGAGTGTACATATTGTAGTGGTTGTCTAGGCATCATGAGTGTACATATTGTAGTGGTTGTCTAGGCATTATGAGTGTACATATTGTAGTGGTTGTCTAGGCATCATGAGTGTAAATATTGTAGTAGTTGTCTAGGCATCATGAGTGTACATATTGTAGTGGTTGTCTAGGCATCATGAGTGTACATAGTGTAGTGGTTGTCTAGGCATCATGAGTGTACATATTGTAGTGGTTGTCTAGGCATCATGACCGTACATATTGTAGTAGTTGTCTAAGCATCATGACCGTACATATTGTAGTGGTTGTCTAGGAATCATGAGCGTTAATATTGTAGTAGTTGTCTAGGCATCATGACCGTACATATCGTAGTAGTTGTCTAGGCATCATGACCGTAGATATCGTAGTAGTTGTCTAGGCATCATGACCGTACATATTGTAGTAGTTGTCATCATGAGCGTACATATTGTAGTAGTTGTCTAGGCATCATGAGTGTACATATTGTAGTAGTTGTCTAGGCATCATGACCGTACATATCGTAGTAGTTGTCTAGGAATCATGAGCGTAAATATTGTAGTAGTTGTCTAGGCATCATGACCGTATATATCGTAGTAGTTGTCTAGGCATCATGAGTGTACATATTGTAGTAGTTGTCTAGGCATCATGACCGTACATATCGTAGTAGTTGTATAGGAATCATGAGCGTAAATATTGTAGTAGTTGTCTAGGCATCATGACCGTACATATTGTAGTAGTTGTCTAGGCATCATGACCGTACATATCGTAGTAGTTGTCTAGGCATCATGACCGTACATATTGTAGTAGTTGTCATCATGAGCGTACATATTGTAGTGGTTGTCTAGGAATCATGAGCGTAAATATTGTAGTAGTAGTCTAGGCATCATGAGCGTACATAGTGTAGTGGTTGTCTATGCATCATGAGCGTAAATATTGTAGTAGTTGTCTAGGCATCATGGGCGTACATATTGTAGTAGTTGTCTAGGCATCATGAGCGTACATAGTGTAGTAGTTGTCTAGGCATACATAATGTAGTAGTTGTCTTGGCATCATGAGCGTACATATTGTAGTAGTTGTCTAGGCATCATGAGCGTACATAGTGTAGTAGTTGTCTAGGCATACATATTGTAGTAGTTGTCTAGGCATCATGAGCGTACATAGTGTTGTAGTTGTCTAGGCATACATATTGTAGTAGTTGTCTTGGCATCATGAGCGTACATATTGTAGTAGTTGTCTAGGCATCATGAGCGTACATATTGTAGTAGTTGTCTAGGCATCATGAGCATACATATTGTAGTAGTTGTCTAGGCATCATGAGCGTACATATTTTAGTAGTTGTCTAGGCATCATGAGCGTACATAGTGTAGTGGTTGTCTAGGCATCATGAGCGTAAATATTGTAGTGGTTGTCTAGGCATCATGAGCGTACATATTGTAGTAGTTGTCTAGGCATCATGAGCGTACATATTGTAGTGGTTGTCTAGGCATCATGAGCGTACATAGTGTAGTGGTTGTCTAGGCATCATAAGAATACATATTGTAGTAGTTGTCTAGGCATCATGAGCGTACATATTGTAGTGGTTGTCTAGGCATCATGAGCGTACATAGTGTAGTGGTTGTCTAGGCATCATGAGAATACATATTGTAGAAGTTGTCTAGGCATCATGAGCGTACATATTGTAGTGGTTGTCCAGGCATCATGAGCGTACATATTGTAGTAGTTGTCTAGGCATCATGAGCGTACATATTGTAGTGGTTGTCTAGGCATCATGAGCGTACATAGTGTAGTGGTTGTCTAGGCATCATGAGAATACATATTGTAGTAGTTGTCTAGGCATCATGAGCGTACATAGTGTAGTGGTTGTCTAGGCATCATGAGCGTACATATTGTAGTGGTTGTCTAGGCATCATGAGCGTACATATTGTAGTAGTTGTCTAGGCATCATGAGCGTACATATTGTAGTAGTTGTCTAGGCATCATGAGCGTACATATTTTAGTAGTTGTCTAGGCATCATGAGCGTACATAGTGTAGTGGTTGTCTAGGCATCATGAGCGTAAATATTGTAGTGGTTGTCTAGGGATCATGAGCATACATATTGTAGTAGTTGTCTAGGCATCATGAGCGTACATATTTTAGTAGTTTTCTAGGCATCATGAGCGTACATAGTGTAGTGGTTGTCTAGGCATCATGAGCGTAAATATTGTAGTGGTTGTTTAGGCATCATGAGCGTACATATTGTAGTGGTTGTCTAGGCATCATGAGCGTACATATTTTAGTAGTTGTCTAGGCCTCATGAGATTACATAGTGTAGTGATTGTCTAGGCATCATGAGCGTAAATATTGTAGTAGTTGTCTAGGCATCATGAGCGTAAATATTGTAGTGGTTGTCTAGGCATCATGAGCATACATATTGTAGTAGTTGTCTAGGCATCATGAGCGTACATATTTTAGTAGTTGTCTAGGCATCATGAGCGTACATAGTGTAGTGGTTGTCTAGGCATCATGAGCGTAAATATTGTAGTGGTTGTCTAGGCATCATGAGCGTAAATAGTGTAGTGGTTGTCTAGGCATCATGAGCGTACATATCGTAGTAGTTGTCTAGGCGTCATGAGCGTACATATCGTAGTAGTTGTCTAGGCATCATGAGCATACATATCGTAGTAGTTGTCTAGGCGTCATGAGCGTACATATCGTAGTAGTTGTCTAGGCGTCATGAGCGTACATATCGTAGTAGTTGTCTAGGCATCATGACCGTACATATCGTAGTAGTTGTCTAGGCGTCATGAGCGTACATATCGTAGTAGTTGTCTAGGCATCATGACCGTACATATCGTAGTAGTTGTCTAGGCGTCATGAGCGTACATATTGTAGTAGTTGTCTAGGCATCATGACCGTACATATCGTAGTAGTTGTCTAGGCGTCATGACCGTACATATTGTAGTAGTTGTCATCATGAGCGTACATATTGTAGTGGTTGTCTAGGCATCATGACCGTACATATTGTAGTAGTTGTCTAGGCATCATGACCGTACATATTGTAGTAGTTGTCTAGGCATCATGACCGTACATATTGTAGTAGTTGTCATCATGAGCGTACATATTGTAGTGGTTGTCTAGGCATCATGACCGTACATATTGTAGTAGTTGTCTAGGCATCATGACCGTACATATTGTAGTAGTTGTCATCATGAGCGTACATATTGTAGTGGTTGTCTAGGCATCATGAGCGTACATAGTGTAGTGGTTGTCTAGGCATCATGACCGTACATATTATAGTAGTTGTCATCATGAGCGTACATATTGTAGTGGTTGTCTAGGAATCATGAGCGTAAATATTGTAGTAGTTGTCTAGGCATCATGAGCGTACATATTGTAGTGGTTGTCTAGGAATCATGAGCGTAAATATTGTAGTAGTTGTCTAGGCATCATGAGCGTACATAGTGTAGTGGTTGTCTAGGCATCATGAGCGTACATATTGTAGTGGTTGTCTAGGAATCATGAGCGTAAATATTGTAGTAGTTGTCTAGGCATCATGAGCGTACATATTGTAGTGGTTGTCTAGGCATCATGAGCGTACATAGTGTAGTGGTTGTCTAGGCATCATGACCGTACATATTATAGTAGTTGTCATCATGAGCGTACATATTGTAGTGGTTGTCTAGGAATCATGAGCGTAAATATTGTAGTAGTTGTCTAGGCATCATGAGCGTACATATTGTAGTGGTTGTCTAGGAATCATGAGCGTAAATATTGTAGTAGTTGTCTAGGCATCATGAGCGTACATAGTGTAGTGGTTGTCTAGGCATCATGAGCGTACATATTGTAGTGGTTGTCTAGGAATCATGAGCGTAAATATTGTAGTAGTTTTCTAGGCATCATGAGCGTACATAGTGTAGTGGTTGTCTAGGCATCATGAGCGTACATAGTGTAGTGGTTGTCTAGGCATCATGACCGTACATATTGTAGTAGTTGTCATCATGACCGTACATATTGTAGTGGTTGTCTAGGCATCATTGGCGTAAATATTGTAGTAGTTGTCTATGCATCATGAGCGTACATATTGTAGTAGTTGTCTAGGCATACATATTGAAGTAGTTGTCTAGGCATCATGAGCGTACATATTGTAGTAGTTGTCTAGGCATACATATCGTAGTAGTTGTCTAGGCATCATGGGTGTACATATTGTAGTAGTTGTCATCATGGGCGTACATATTGTAGTGGTTGTCCAGGAATCATGTGCGTAAATATTGTAGTGGTTGTCTAGGAATCATGAGCGTAAATATTGTAGTGGTTGTCTAGGCATCATGACCGTACATATCGTAGTAATTGTCATCATGAGCGTACATATTGTAGTGGTTGTCTAGGAATCATGAGCGTACATATTGTAGTAGTTGTCTAGGCATCATGACCGTACATATTGTAGTAGTTGTCATCATGAGCGTACATATTGTAGTGGTTGTCTAGGAATCATGAGCGTAAATATTGTAGTGGTTGTCTAGGCATCATGAGCGTACATATTGTAGTGGTTGTCTAGGAATCATGAGCGTACATATTGTAGTAGTTGTCATCATGAGCGTACATATTGTAGTGGTTGTCTAGGAATCATGAGCGTAAATATTGTAGTGGTTGTCTAGGCATCATGAGCGTACATATTGTAGTGGTTGTCTAGGAATCATGAGCGTAAATATTGTAGTGGTTGTCTAGGAATCATGAGCGTAAATATTGTAGTAGTTGTCTAGGCATCATGAGCGTACATATTGTAGTAGTTGTCTAGACATCATGAGCGTAAATATTGTAGTGGTTGTCTAGGCATCATGAGCGTACATATTGTAGTAGTTGTCTAGGCATCATGACCGTACATATTGTAGTAGTTGTCTAGGCATCATGACCGTACATATTGTAGTAGTTGTCATCATGAGCGTACATATTGTAGTGGTTGTCTAGGCATCATGAGCGTACATAGTGTAGTGGTTGTCTAGGCATCATGACCGTACATATTGTAGTAGTTGTCATCATGAGCGTACATATTGTAGTGGTTGTCTAGGAATCATGAGCGTAAATATTGTAGTAGTTGTCTAGGCATCATGAGCGTACATATTGTAGTGGTTGTCTAGGAATCATGAGCGTAAATATTGTAGTAGTTGTCTCGGCATCATGAGCGTACATAGTGTAGTGGTTGTCTAGGCATCATGAGCGTACATATTGTAGTGGTTGTCTAGGAATCATGAGCGTAAATATTGTAGTAGTTTTCTAGGCATCATGAGCGTACATAGTGTAGTGGTTGTCTAGGCATCATGAGCGTACATAGTGTAGTGGTTGTCTAGGCATCATGACCGTACATATTGTAGTAGTTGTCATCATGACCGTACATATTGTAGTGGTTGTCTAGGCATCATTGGCGTAAATATTGTAGTAGTTGTCTATGCATCATGAGCGTACATATTGTAGTAGTTGTCTAGGCATACATATTGAAGTAGTTGTCTAGGCATCATGAGCGTACATATTGTAGTAGTTGTCTAGGCATACATATCGTAGTAGTTGTCTAGGCATCATGGGTGTACATATTGTAGTAGTTGTCATCATGGGCGTACATATTGTAGTGGTTGTCCAGGAATCATGTGCGTAAATATTGTAGTGGTTGTCTAGGAATCATGAGCGTAAATATTGTAGTGGTTGTCTAGGCATCATGACCGTACATATCGTAGTAATTGTCATCATGAGCGTACATATTGTAGTGGTTGTCTAGGAATCATGAGCGTACATATTGTAGTAGTTGTCTA
This sequence comes from Cyrtodaria siliqua, assembly GCA_037043455.1. Classification (NCBI taxonomy): domain Eukaryota; kingdom Metazoa; phylum Mollusca; class Bivalvia; order Adapedonta; family Hiatellidae; genus Cyrtodaria; species Cyrtodaria siliqua. The sequence continues at coordinate 16,168 of JAWPHD010004670.1, forward strand.
GGCATCATGACCGTACATATTGTAGTAGTTGTCATCATGAGCGTACATATTGTAGTGGTTGTCTAGGAATCATGAGCGTAAATATTGTAGTGGTTGTCTAGGCATCATGAGCGTACATATTGTAGTGGTTGTCTAGGAATCATGAGCGTACATATTGTAGTAGTTGTCATCATGAGCGTACATATTGTAGTGGTTGTCTAGGAATCATGAGCGTAAATATTGTAGTGGTTGTCTAGGCATCATGAGCGTACATATTGTAGTGGTTGTCTAGGAATCATGAGCGTAAATATTGTAGTGGTTGTCTAGGAATCATGAGCGTAAATATTGTAGTAGTTGTCTAGGCATCATGAGCGTACATATTGTAGTAGTTGTCTAGACATCATGAGCGTAAATATTGTAGTGGTTGTCTAGGCATCATGAGCGTACATATTGTAGTAGTTGTCTAGGCATCATGACCGTACATATTGTAGTAGTTGTCTAGGCATCATGACCGTACATATTGTAGTAGTTGTCATCATGAGCGTACATATTGTAGTGGTTGTCTAGGAATCATGAGCGTAAATATTGTAGTGGTTGTCTAGGAATCATGAGCGTAAATATTGTAGTAGTTGTCTAGGCATCATGAGCGTACATATTGTAATAGTTGTCTAGGCATCATGAGCGTAAATATTGTAGCGGTTGTCTAGGCATTATGACCGTACATATTGTAGTAGTTGTCATCATGAGCGTACATATTGTAGTAGTTGTCTAGGCATCATGACCGTACATATTGTAGTAGTTGTCTAGGCATCATGACCGTACATATTGTAGTGGTTGTCTAGGAATCATGAGTGTACATATTGTAGTGGTTGTCTAGGCATCATGGGTGTACATATTGTAGTAGTTGTCTAGGCATCATTAGTGTACATATTGTAGTGGTTGTCTAGGCATCATGAGTGTACATATTGTAGTAGTTGTCTAGGCATCATGAGTGTACATATTGTAGTGGTTGTCTAGGCATCATGAGTGTAAATATTGTAGTAGTTGTCTAGGCATCATGAGTGTACATATTGTAGTGGTTGTCTAGGCATCATGAGTGTACATAGTGTAGTGGTTGTCTAGGCATCATGAGTGTACATATTGTAGTAGTTGTCTAGGCATCATGACCGTACATATTGTAGTGGTTGTCTAGGAATCATGAGTGTACATATTGTAGTGGTTGTCTAGGCATCATGAGTGTACATATTGTAGTGGTTGTCTAGGCATCATGAGTGTACATATTGTAGTGGTTGTCTAGGCATCATGAGTGTAAATATTGTAGTAGTTGTCTAGGCATCATGAGTGTACATATTGTAGTGGTTGTCTAGGCATCATGGGTGTACATAGTGTAGTGGTTGTCTAGGCATCATGAGTGTACATATTGTAGTAGTTGTCTAGGCATCATGACCGTACATATTGTAGTAGTTGTCTAGGCATCATGAGCGTAAATATTGTAGTGGTTGTCTAGGCATCATGAGCATACATATTTTAGTAGTTGTCTAGTCAGCATGAGCGTACATAGTGTAGTGGTTGCCTAGGCATCATAAGCGTAAATATTTTAGTAGTTGTCTAGGCATCATGACCGTACATATTGTAGTAGTTGTCATCATGAGCGTACATATTGTAGTAGTTGTCTAGGCATCATGAGCGTAAATACTGTAGTAGTTGTCTAGGCATTGTGAGCGTTCATATTGTAGTAGTTGTCTAGGCATCATGAGAATACATATTGTAGTAATTGTCTAGGCATCATGAGCGTACATATTGTAGTAGTTGTCTAGGCATCATGAGCATACATATTGTAGTAGTTGTCTAGGCATACATATTGTAGTAGTTGTCTTGGCATCATGAGCGTACATATTGTAGTAGTTGTCTAGGCATCATGAGCGTACATATTGTAGTAGTTGTCTTGGCATCATGAGCATACATATTGTAGTAATTGTCAAGGCATCATGAGCATACATATTGTAGTAATTGTCTAGGCACCATGAGCATACATATTGTAGTAATTGTCTAGGCACCATGAGCATACATATTGTAGTAATTGTCTAGGCATCATGAGCATACATATTGTAGTAATTGTCTAGGCACCATGAGCGTACATATTGTAGTAGTTGTCTTGGCATCATGAGCATACATATTGTAGTAATTGTCTAGGCACCATGAGCATACATATTGTAGTAGTTGTCTTGGCATCATGAGCGTACATATTGTAGTAGTTGTCTAGGCATCATGAGCGTACATATTGTAGTAGTTGTCTTGGCATCATGAGCATACATATTGTAGTAATTGTCTAGGCACCATGAGCATTCATATTGTAGTAGTTGTCTAGGCATCATGAGCATACATATTGTAGTAATTGTCTAGGCACCATGAGCGTACATATTATAGTAGTTGTCTAGCCATTGTGAGCATACATATTGTAGTGGTTGTCTAGGCATCATGAGCATACATATCGTAGTAGTTGTCTAGGCATCATGACCGTACATATTGTAGTAGTTGTCTAGGCATCATGACCGTACATATCGTAGTAGTTGTCTAGGCATCATGACCGTACATATTGTAGTAGTTGTCTAGGCATCATGACCGTACATATTGTAGTAGTTGTCAAGGCATCATGACCGTACATATCGTAGTAGTTGTCTAGGCATCATGACCGTACATATCGTAGTAGTTGTCTAGGCATCATGACCGTACATATTGTAGTAGTTGTCTAGGCATCATGACCGTACATATTGTAGTAGTTGTCATCATGAGCGTACATATTGTAGTGGTTGTCTAGGCATCATGACCGTACATATTGTAGTAGTTGTCTAGGCATCATGACCGTACATATTGTAGTAGTTGTCTAGGCATCATGACCGTACATATTGTAGTAGTTGTCATCATGAGCGTACAAATTGTAGTGGTTGTCTAGGCATCATGACCGTACATATTGAAGTAGTTGTCTAGGCATCATGACCGTACATATTGTAGTAGTTGTCATCATGAGCGTACATATTGTAGTGGTTGTCTAGGCATCATGAGCGTACTTAGTGTAGTGGTTGTCTAGGCATCATGACCGTACATATTGTAGTAGTTGTCATCATGAGCGTACATATTGTAGTGGTTGTCTAGGAATCATGAGCGTAAATATTGTAGTAGTTGTCTAGGCATCATGAGCGTACATATTGTAGTGGTTGTCTATGAATCATGAGCGTAAATATTGTAGTAGTTGTCTAGGCATCATGAGCGTACATAGTGTAGTGGTTGTCTATCCATCATGAGCGTACATATTGTAGTGGTTGTCTAGGAATCATGAGCGTAAATATTGTAGTAGTTGTCTAGGCATCATGAGCGTACATAGTGTAGTGGTTGTCTAGGCATCATGAGCGTACATAGTGTAGTGGTTGTCTAGGCATCATGACCGTACATATTGTAGTAGTACATATTGTAGTGGTTGTCTAGGCATCATTGGCGTAAATATTGTAGTAGTTGTCTAGGCATCATGAGCGTACATATTGTAGTAGTTGTCTAGGCATACATATTGTAGTAGTTGTCTAGGCATCATGAGCGTACATATTGTAGTAGTTGTCTAGGCATACATATCGTAGTAGTTGTCTAGGCATCATGGGTGTACATATTGTAGTAGTTGTCATCATGAGCGTACATATTGTAGTGGTTGTCCAGGAATCATGAGCGTAAATATTGTAGTGGTTGTCTAGGAATCATGAGCGTAAATATTGTAGTAGTTGTCTAGGCATCATGACCGTACATATCGTAGTAATTGTCATCATGAGCGTACATATTGTAGTGGTTGTCTAGGAATCATGAGCGTACATATTGTAGTAGTTGTCTAGGCATCATGACCGTACATATTGTAGTAGTTGTCATCATGAGCGTACATATTGTAGTGGTTGTTTAGGAATCATGAGCGTAAATATTTTAGTGGTTGTCTAGGCATCATGAGCGTACATATTGTAGTGGTTGTCTAGGAATCATGAGCGTACATATTGTAGTAGTTGTCATCATGAGCGTACATATTGTAGTGGTTGTCTAGGAATCATGAGCGTAAATATTGTAGTGGTTGTCTAGGCATCATGAGCGTACATATTGTAGTGGTTGTCTAGGAATCATGAGCGTAAATATTGTAGTGGTTGTCTAGGAATCATGAGCGTAAATATTGAAGTAGTTGTCTAGGCATCATGAGCGTACATATTGTAGTAGTTGTCTAGGCATCATGAGCGTAAATATTGTAGTAGTTGTCTAGGCATCATGAGCGTACATATTGTAGTAGTTGTCTAGGTATCATGACCGTACATATTGTAGTAGTTGTCTAGGCATCATGACCGTACATATTGTAGTAGTTGTCTAGGCATCATGACCGTACATATTGTAGTAGTTGTCATCATGATCGTACATATTGTAGTGGTTGTCTAGGAATCATGAGCGTAAATATTGTAGTGGTTGTCTAGGAATCATGAGCGTAAATATTGTAGTAGTTGTCTAGGCATCATGAGCGTACATATTGTAGTAGTTGTCTAGGCATCATGAGCGTAAATATTGTAGTGGTTGTCTAGGCATCATGACCGTACATATTGTAGTAGTTGTCATCATGAGCGTACATATTGTAGTAGTTGTCTAGGCATCATGACCGTACATATTGTAGTAGTTGTCTAGGCATCATGACCGTACATATTGTAGTAGTTGTCTAGGCATCATGACCGTACATATTGTAGTGGTTGTCTAGGAATCATGAGTGTACATATTGTAGTGGTTGTCTAGGCATCATGAGTGTACATATTGTAGTAGTTGTCTAGGCATCATGAGTGTACATATTGTATGGGTTGTCTAGGCATCATGGGTGTACATATTGTAGTGGTTGTCTAGGCATCATGAGTGTACATATTGTAGTGGTTGTCTAGGCATCATGAGTGTAAATATTGTAGTAGTTGTCTAGGCATCATGAGTGTACATATTGTAGTGGTTGTCTAGGCATCATGAGTGTACATAGTGTAGTGGTTGTCTAGGCATCATGAGTGTACATATTGTAGTAGTTGTCTAGGCATCATTACCGTACATATTGTAGTAGTTGTCTAGGCATCATGACCGTACATATTGTAGTGGTTGTCTAGGAATCATGAGCGTAAATATTGTAGTAGTTGTCTAGGCATCATGACCGTACATATCGTAGTAGTTGTCTAGGCATCATGACCGTACATATTGTAGTGGTTGTCTAGGAATCATGAGTGTACATATTGTAGTGATTGTCTAGGCATCATGAGTGTACATATTGTAGTAGTTGTCTAGGCATCATGAGTGTACATATTGTAGTGGTTGTCTAGGCATCATGAGTGTACATATTGTAGTGGTTGTCTAGGCATTATGAGTGTACATATTGTAGTGGTTGTCTAGGCATCATGAGTGTAAATATTGTAGTAGTTGTCTAGGCATCATGAGTGTACATATTGTAGTGGTTGTCTAGGCATCATGAGTGTACATAGTGTAGTGGTTGTCTAGGCATCATGAGTGTACATATTGTAGTGGTTGTCTAGGCATCATGACCGTACATATTGTAGTAGTTGTCTAGGCATCATGACCGTACATATTGTAGTGGTTGTCTAGGAATCATGAGCGTTAATATTGTAGTAGTTGTCTAGGCATCATGACCGTACATATCGTAGTAGTTGTCTAGGCATCATGACCGTAGATATCGTAGTAGTTGTCTAGGCATCATGACCGTACATATTGTAGTAGTTGTCATCATGAGCGTACATATTGTAGTAGTTGTCTAGGCATCATGAGTGTACATATTGTAGTAGTTGTCTAGGCATCATGACCGTACATATCGTAGTAGTTGTCTAGGAATCATGAGCGTAAATATTGTAGTAGTTGTCTAGGCATCATGACCGTATATATCGTAGTAGTTGTCTAGGCATCATGAGTGTACATATTGTAGTAGTTGTCTAGGCATCATGACCGTACATATCGTAGTAGTTGTATAGGAATCATGAGCGTAAATATTGTAGTAGTTGTCTAGGCATCATGACCGTACATATTGTAGTAGTTGTCTAGGCATCATGACCGTACATATCGTAGTAGTTGTCTAGGCATCATGACCGTACATATTGTAGTAGTTGTCATCATGAGCGTACATATTGTAGTGGTTGTCTAGGAGTCATGAGCGTAAATATTGTAGTAGTAGTCTAGGCATCATGAGCGTACATAGTGTAGTGGTTGTCTATGCATCATGAGCGTAAATATTGTAGTAGTTGTCTAGGCATCATGGGCGTACATATTGTAGTAGTTGTCTAGGCATCATGAGCGTACATAGTGTAGTAGTTGTCTAGGCATACATAATATAGTAGTTGTCTTGGCATCATGAGCGTACATATTGTAGTAGTTGTCTAGGCATCATGAGCGTACATAGTGTAGTAGTTGTCTAGGCATACATATTGTAGTAGTTGTCTAGGCATCATGAGCGTACATAGTGTTGTAGTTGTCTAGGCATACATATTGTAGTAGTTGTCTTGGCATCATGAGCGTACATATTGTAGTAGTTGTCTAGGCATCATGAGCGTACATATTGTAGTAGTTGTCTAGGCATCATGAGCATACATATTGTAGTAGTTGTCTAGGCATCATGAGCGTACATATTTTAGTAGTTGTCTAGGCATCATGAGCGTACATAGTGTAGTGGTTGTCTAGGCATCATGAGCGTAAATATTGTAGTGGTTGTCTAGGCATCATGAGCGTACATATTGTAGTAGTTGTCTAGGCATCATGAGCGTACATATTGTAGTGGTTGTCTAGGCATCATGAGCGTACATAGTGTAGTGGTTGTCTAGGCATCATAAGAATACATATTGTAGTAGTTGTCTAGGCATCATGAGCGTACATATTGTAGTGGTTGTCTAGGCATCATGAGCGTACATAGTGTAGTGGTTGTCTAGGCATCATGAGAATACATATTGTAGAAGTTGTCTAGGCATCATGAGCGTACATATTGTAGTGGTTGTCCAGGCATCATGAGCGTACATATTGTAGTAGTTGTCTAGGCATCATGAGCGTACATATTGTAGTGGTTGTCTAGGCATCATGAGCGTACATAGTGTAGTGGTTGTCTAGGCATCATGAGAATACATATTGTAGTAGTTGTCTAGGCATCATGAGCGTACATAGTGTAGTGGTTGTCTAGGCATCATGAGCGTACATATTGTAGTGGTTGTCTAGGCATCATGAGCGTACATATTGTAGTAGTTGTCTAGGCATCATGAGCGTACATATTGTAGTAGTTGTCTAGGCATCATGAGCGTACATATTTTAGTAGTTGTCTAGGCATCATGAGCGTACATAGTGTAGTGGTTGTCTAGGCATCATGAGCGTAAATATTGTAGTGGTTGTCTAGGGATCATGAGCATACATATTGTAGTAGTTGTCTAGGCATCATGAGCGTACATATTTTAGTAGTTTTCTAGGCATCATGAGCGTACATAGTGTAGTGGTTGTCTAGGCATCATGAGCGTAAATATTGTAGTGGTTGTTTAGGCATCATGAGCGTACATATTGTAGTGGTTGTCTAGGCATCATGAGCGTACATATTTTAGTAGTTGTCTAGGCCTCATGAGATTACATAGTGTAGTGATTGTCTAGGCATCATGAGCGTAAATATTGTAGTAGTTGTCTAGGCATCATGAGCGTAAATATTGTAGTGGTTGTCTAGGCATCATGAGCATACATATTGTAGTAGTTGTCTAGGCATCATGAGCGTACATATTTTAGTAGTTGTCTAGGCATCATGAGCGTACATAGTGTAGTGGTTGTCTAGGCATCATGAGCGTAAATATTGTAGTGGTTGTCTAGGCATCATGAGCGTAAATAGTGTAGTGGTTGTCTAGGCATCATGAGCGTACATATCGTAGTAGTTGTCTAGGCGTCATGAGCGTACATATCGTAGTAGTTGTCTAGGCATCATGAGCATACATATCGTAGTAGTTGTCTAGGCGTCATGAGCGTACATATCGTAGTAGTTGTCTAGGCGTCATGAGCGTACATATCGTAGTAGTTGTCTAGGCATCATGACCGTACATATCGTAGTAGTTGTCTAGGCGTCATGAGCGTACATATCGTAGTAGTTGTCTAGGCATCATGACCGTACATATCGTAGTAGTTGTCTAGGCGTCATGAGCGTACATATTGTAGTAGTTGTCTAGGCATCATGACCGTACATATCGTAGTAGTTGTCTAGGCGTCATGACCGTACATATTGTAGTAGTTGTCATCATGAGCGTACATATTGTAGTGGTTGTCTAGGCATCATGACCGTACATATTGTAGTAGTTGTCTAGGCATCATGACCGTACATATTGTAGTAGTTGTCTAGGCATCATGACCGTACATATTGTAGTAGTTGTCATCATGAGCGTACATATTGTAGTGGTTGTCTAGGCATCATGACCGTACATATTGTAGTAATTGTCTAGGCATCATGACCGTACATATTGTAGTAGTTGTCATCATGAGCGTACATATTGTAGTGGTTGTCTAGGCATCATGAGCGTACATAGTGTAGTGGTTGTCTAGGCATCATGACCGTACATATTATAGTAGTTGTCATCATGAGCGTACATATTGTAGTGGTTGTCTAGGAATCATGAGCGTAAATATTGTAGTAGTTGTCTAGGCATCATGAGCGTACATATTGTAGTGGTTGTCTAGGAATCATGAGCGTAAATATTGTAGTAGTTGTCTAGGCATCATGAGCGTACATAGTGTAGTGGTTGTCTAGGCATCATGAGCGTACATATTGTAGTGGTTGTCTAGGAATCATGAGCGTAAATATTGTAGTAGTTGTCTAGGCATCATGAGCGTACATATTGTAGTGGTTGTCTAGGCATCATGAGCGTACATAGTGTAGTGGTTGTCTAGGCATCATGACCGTACATATTATAGTAGTTGTCATCATGAGCGTACATATTGTAGTGGTTGTCTAGGAATCATGAGCGTAAATATTGTAGTAGTTGTCTAGGCATCATGAGCGTACATATTGTAGTGGTTGTCTAGGAATCATGAGCGTAAATATTGTAGTAGTTGTCTAGGCATCATGAGCGTACATAGTGTAGTGGTTGTCTAGGCATCATGAGCGTACATATTGTAGTGGTTGTCTAGGAATCATGAGCGTAAATATTGTAGTAGTTTTCTAGGCATCATGAGCGTACATAGTGTAGTGGTTGTCTAGGCATCATGAGCGTACATAGTGTAGTGGTTGTCTAGGCATCATGACCGTACATATTGTAGTAGTTGTCATCATGACCGTACATATTGTAGTGGTTGTCTAGGCATCATTGGCGTAAATATTGTAGTAGTTGTCTATGCATCATGAGCGTACATATTGTAGTAGTTGTCTAGGCATACATATTGAAGTAGTTGTCTAGGCATCATGAGCGTACATATTGTAGTAGTTGTCTAGGCATACATATCGTAGTAGTTGTCTAGGCATCATGGGTGTACATATTGTAGTAGTTGTCATCATGGGCGTACATATTGTAGTGGTTGTCCAGGAATCATGTGCGTAAATATTGTAGTGGTTGTCTAGGAATCATGAGCGTAAATATTGTAGTGGTTGTCTAGGCATCATGACCGTACATATCGTAGTAATTGTCATCATGAGCGTACATATTGTAGTGGTTGTCTAGGAATCATGAGCGTACATATTGTAGTAGTTGTCTAGGCATCATGACCGTACATATTGTAGTAGTTGTCATCATGAGCGTACATATTGTAGTGGTTGTCTAGGAATCATGAGCGTAAATATTGTAGTGGTTGTCTAGGCATCATGAGCGTACATATTGTAGTGGTTGTCTAGGAATCATGAGCGTACATATTGTAGTAGTTGTCATCATGAGCGTACATATTGTAGTGGTTGTCTAGGAATCATGAGCGTAAATATTGTAGTGGTTGTCTAGGCATCATGAGCGTACATATTGTAGTGGTTGTCTAGGAATCATGAGCGTAAATATTGTAGTGGTTGTCTAGGAATCATGAGCGTAAATATTGTAGTAGTTGTCTAGGCATCATGAGCGTACATATTGTAGTAGTTGTCTAGACATCATGAGCGTAAATATTGTAGTGGTTGTCTAGGCATCATGAGCGTACATATTGTAGTAGTTGTCTAGGCATCATGACCGTACATATTGTAGTAGTTGTCTAGGCATCATGACCGTACATATTGTAGTAGTTGTCATCATGAGCGTACATATTGTAGTGGTTGTCTAGGCATCATGAGCGTACATAGTGTAGTGGTTGTCTAGGCATCATGACCGTACATATTGTAGTAGTTGTCATCATGAGCGTACATATTGTAGTGGTTGTCTAGGAATCATGAGCGTAAATATTGTAGTAGTTGTCTAGGCATCATGAGCGTACATATTGTAGTGGTTGTCTAGGAATCATGAGCGTAAATATTGTAGTAGTTGTCTCGGCATCATGAGCGTACATAGTGTAGTGGTTGTCTAGGCATCATGAGCGTACATATTGTAGTGGTTGTCTAGGAATCATGAGCGTAAATATTGTAGTAGTTTTCTAGGCATCATGAGCGTACATAGTGTAGTGGTTGTCTAGGCATCATGAGCGTACATAGTGTAGTGGTTGTCTAGGCATCATGACCGTACATATTGTAGTAGTTGTCATCATGACCGTACATATTGTAGTGGTTGTCTAGGCATCATTGGCGTAAATATTGTAGTAGTTGTCTATGCATCATGAGCGTACATATTGTAGTAGTTGTCTAGGCATACATATTGAAGTAGTTGTCTAGGCATCATGAGCGTACATATTGTAGTAGTTGTCTAGGCATACATATCGTAGTAGTTGTCTAGGCATCATGGGTGTACATATTGTAGTAGTTGTCATCATGGGCGTACATATTGTAGTGGTTGTCCAGGAATCATGTGCGTAAATATTGTAGTGGTTGTCTAGGAATCATGAGCGTAAATATTGTAGTGGTTGTCTAGGCATCATGACCGTACATATCGTAGTAATTGTCATCATGAGCGTACATATTGTAGTGGTTGTCTAGGAATCATGAGCGTACATATTGTAGTAGTTGTCTAGGCATCATGACCGTACATATTGTAGTAGTTGTCATCATGAGCGTACATATTGTAGTGGTTGTCTAGGAATCATGAGCGTAAATATTGTAGTGGTTGTCTAGGCATCATGAGCGTACATATTGTAGTGGTTGTCTAGGAATCATGAGCGTACATATTGTAGTAGTTGTCATCATGAGCGTACATATTGTAGTGGTTGTCTAGGAATCATGAGCGTAAATATTGTAGTGGTTGTCTAGGCATCATGAGCGTACATATTGTAGTGGTTGTCTAGGAATCATGAGCGTAAATATTGTAGTGGTTGTCTAGGAATCATGAGCGTAAATATTGTAGTAGTTGTCTAGGCATCATGAGCGTACATATTGTAGTAGTTGTCTAGACATCATGAGCGTAAATATTGTAGTGGTTGTCTAGGCATCATGAGCGTACATATTGTAGTAGTTGTCTAGGCATCATGACCGTACATATTGTAGTAGTTGTCTAGGCATCATGACCGTACATATTGTAGTAGTTGTCATCATGAGCGTACATATTGTAGTGGTTGTCTAGGAATCATGAGCGTAAATATTGTAGTGGTTGTCTAGGAATCATGAGCGTAAATATTGTAGTAGTTGTCTAGGCATCATGAGCGTACATATTGTAATAGTTGTCTAGGCATCATGAGCGTAAATATTGTAGCGGTTGTCTAGGCATTATGACCGTACATATTGTAGTAGTTGTCATCATGAGCGTACATATTGTAGTAGTTGTCTAGGCATCATGACCGTACATATTGTAGTAGTTGTCTAGGCATCATGACCGTACATATTGTAGTGGTTGTCTAGGAATCATGAGTGTACATATTGTAGTGGTTGTCTAGGCATCATGGGTGTACATATTGTAGTAGTTGTCTAGGCATCATTAGTGTACATATTGTAGTGGTTGTCTAGGCATCATGAGTGTACATATTGTAGTAGTTGTCTAGGCATCATGAGTGTACATATTGTAGTGGTTGTCTAGGCATCATGAGTGTAAATATTGTAGTAGTTGTCTAGGCATCATGAGTGTACATATTGTAGTGGTTGTCTAGGCATCATGAGTGTACATAGTGTAGTGGTTGTCTAGGCATCATGAGTGTACATATTGTAGTAGTTGTCTAGGCATCATGACCGTACATATTGTAGTGGTTGTCTAGGAATCATGAGTGTACATATTGTAGTGGTTGTCTAGGCATCATGAGTGTACATATTGTAGTGGTTGTCTAGGCATCATGAGTGTACATATTGTAGTGGTTGTCTAGGCATCATGAGTGTAAATATTGTAGTAGTTGTCTAGGCATCATGAGTGTACAAATTGTAGTGGTTGTCTAGGCATCATGGGTGTACATAGTGTAGTGGTTGTCTAGGCATCATGAGTGTACATATTGTAGTAGTTGTCTAGGCATCATGACCGTACATATTGTAGTAGTTGTCTAGGCATCATGACCGTACATATTGTAGTGGTTGTCTAGGAATCATGAGCGTAAATATTGTAGTAGTTGTCTAGGCATCATGACCGTACATATCGTAGTAGTTGTCTAGGCATCATGACCGTACATATCGTAGTAGTTGTCTAGGCATCATGACCGTACATATTGTAGTAGTTGTCATCATGAGCGTACATATTGTAGTAGTTGTCTTGGCATCATGAGTGTACATATTGTAGTAGTTGTCTAGGCATCATGACCGTACATATCGTAGTAGTTGTCTAGGAATCATGAGCGTAAATATTGTAGTAGTTGTCTAGGCATCATGACCGTATATATCGTAGTAGTTGTCTAGGCATCATGAGTGTACATATTGTAGTAGTTGTCTAGGCATCATGACCGTACATATCGTAGTAGTTGTCTAGGAATCATGAGCGTAAATATTGTAGTAGTTGTCTAGGCATCATGACCGTACATATTGTAGTAGTTGTCTAGGCATCATGACCGTACATATCGTAGTAGTTGTCTAGGCATCATGACCGTACATATTGTAGTAGTTGTCATCATGAGCGTACATATTGTAGTGGTTGTCTAGGAATCATGAGCGTAAATATTGTAGTAGTAGTCTAGGCATCATGAGCGTACATAGTGTAGTGGTTGTCTAGGCATCATGAGCGTAAATATTGTAGTAGTTGTCTAGGCATCATGGGCGTACATATTGTAGTAGTTGTCTAGGCATCATGAGCGTACATAGTGTAGTAGTTGTCTAGGCATACATATTGTAGTAGTTGTCTAGGCATCATGAGCGTACATAGTGTTGTTGTTGTGTAGGCATACATATTGTAGTAGTTGTCTTGGCATCATGAGCGTACATATTGTAGTAGTTGTCTAGGCATCATGAGCGTACATATTGTAGTAGTTGTCTAGGCATCATGAGCATACATATTGTAGTAGTTGTCTAGGCATCATGAGCGTACATATTTTAGTAGTTGTCTAGGCATCATGAGCGTACATAGTGTAGTGGTTGTCTAGGCATCATGAGCGTAAATATTGTAGTTGTTGTCTAGGCATCATGAGCGTACATATTGTAGTAGTTGTCTAGGCATCATGAGCGTACATATTGTAGTGGTTGTCTAGGCATCATGAGCGTACATAGTGTAGTGGTTGTCTAGGCATCATGAGAATACATATTGTAGTAGTTGTCTAGGCATCATGAGCGTACATATTGTAGTGGTTGTCTAGGCATCATGAGCGTACATAGTGTAGTGGTTGTCTAGGCATCATGAGAATACATATTGTAGTAGTTGTCTAGGCATCATGAGCGTACATATTGTAGTGGTTGTCTAGGCATCATGAGCGTACATATTGTAGTAGTTGTCTAGGCATCATGAGCGTACATATTGTAGTGGTTGTCTAGGCATCATGAGCGTACATAGTGTAGTGGTTGTCTAGGCATCATGAGAATACATATTGTAGTAGTTGTCTAGGCATCATGAGCGTACATAGTGTAGTGGTTGTCTAGGCATCATGAGCGTACATATTGTAGTGGTTGTCTAGGCATCATGAGCGTACATATTGTAGTAGTTGTCTAGGCATCATGAGCGTACATATTGTAGTAGTTGTCTAGGCATCATGAGCGTACATATTTTAGTAGTTGTCTAGGCATCATGAGCGTACATATTTTAGTAGTTGTCTAGGCATCATGGGCGTACATAGTGTAGTGGTTGTCTAGGCATCATGAGCGTAAATATTGTAGTGGTTGTTTAGGCATCATGAGCGTACATATTGTAGTGGTTGTCTAGGCATCATGAGCGTACATATTTTAGTAGTTGTCTAGGCCTCATGAGATTACATAGTGTAGTGATTGTCTAGGCATCATGAGCGTAAATATTGTAGTAGTTGTCTAGGCATCATGAGCGTAAATATTGTAGTGGTTGTCTAGGCATCATGAGCATACATATTGTAGTAGTTGTCTAGGCATCATGAGCGTACATATTTTAGTAGTTGTCTAGGCATCATGAGCGTACATAGTGTAGTGGTTGTCTAGGCATCATGAGCGTAAATATTGTAGTGGTTGTCTAGGCATCATGAGCGTAAATATTGTAGTGGTTGTCAAGGCATCATGAGCGTACATATCGTAGTAGTTGTCTAGGCGTCATGAGCGTACATATCGTAGTAGTTGTCTAGGCATCATGAGCATACATATCGTAGTAGTTGTCTAGGCGTCATGAGCGTACATATCGTAGTAGTTGTCTAGGCGTCATGAGCGTACATATCGTAGTAGTTGTCTAGGCATCATGACCGTACATATCGTAGTAGTTGTCTAGGCGTCATGAGCGTACATATCGTAGTAGTTGTCTAGGCATCATGACCGTACATATCGTAGTAGTTGTCTAGGCGTCATGAGCGTACATATTGTAGTAGTTGTCTAGGTATCATGAGCATACATATCGTAGTAGTTGTCTAGGCATCATGAGCATACATATTGTAGTAGTTGTCTAGGCATCATGAGCGTAAATATTGTAGTAGTTGTCTAGGCATCATGAGCGTACATAGTGTAGTGGTTGCCCTAGGCATCATGAGCGTAAATATTGTAGTGGTTGTCTAGGCATCATGAGCGTAAATATTGTAGTGGTTGTCTAGGCATCATGAGCGTAAATATTGTAGTAGTTGTCTAGGCATCATGACCGTACATATCGTAGTAGTTGTCTAGGAATCATGAGCGTAAATATTGTAGTAGTTGTCTAGGCATAATGACCGTACATATTGTAGTAGTTGTCTAGGCATCATGACCGTACATATCGTAGTAGTTGTCTAGGCATCATGACCGTACATATTGTAGTAGTTGTCATCATGAGCGTACATATTGTAGTGGTTGTCTAGGAATCATGAGCGTAAATATTGTAGTAGTAGTCTAGGCATCATGAGCGTACATAGTGTAGTGGTTGTCTAGGCATCATGAGCGTAAATATTGTAGTAGTTGTCTAGGCATCATGGGCGTACATATTGTAGTAGTTGTCTAGGCATCATGAGCGTACATAGTGTAGTAGTTGTCTAGGCATACATATTGTAGTAGTTGTCTTGGCATCATGAGCGTACATATTGTAGTAGTTGTCTAGGCATCATGAGCGTACATAGTGTAGTAGTTGTCTAGGCATACATATTGTAGTAGTTGTCTAGGCATCATGAGCGTACATAGTGTTGTAGTTGTCTAGGCATACATATTGTAGTAGTTGTCTTGGCATCATGAGCGTACATATTGTAGTAGTTGTCTAGGCATCATGAGCGTACATATTGTAGTAGTTGTCTAGGCATCATGAGAATACATATTGTAGTAGTTGTCTAGGCATCATGAGCGTACATATTTTAGTAGTTGTCTAGGCATCATGAGCGTACATAGTGTAGTGGTTGTCTAGGCATCATGAGCGTAAATATTGTAGTGGTTGTCTAGGCATCATGAGCGTACATATTGTAGTAGTTGTCTAGGCATCATGAGCGTACATATTGTAGTGGTTGTCTAGGCATCATGAGCGTACATAGTGTAGTGGTTGTCTAGGCATCATGAGAATACATATTGTAGTAGTTGTCTAGGCATCATGAGCGTACATATTGTAGTGGTTGTCTAGGCATCATGAGCGTACATAGTGTAGTGGTTGTCTAGGCATCATGAGAATACATATTGTAGTAGTTGTCTAGGCATCATGAGCGTACATATTGTAGTGGTTGTCTAGGCATCATGAGCGTACATATTGTAGTAGTTGTCTTGGCATCATGAGCGTACATATTGTAGTGGTTGTCTAGGCATCATGAGCGTACATAGTGTAGTGGTTGTCTAGGCATCATGAGAATACATATTGTAGTAGTTGTCTAGGCATCATGAGCGTACATAGTGTAGTGGTTGTCTAGGCATCATGAGCGTACATATTGTAGTGGTTGTCTAGGCATCATGAGCGTACATATTGTAGTAGTTGTCTAGGCATCATGAGCGTACATATTGTAGTAGTTGTCTAGGCATCATGAGCGTACATATTTTAGTAGTTGTCTAGGCATCATGAGCGTACATAGTGTAGTGGTTGTCTAGGCATCATGAGCGTAAATATTGTAGTGGTTGTCTAGGCATCATGAGCATACATATTGTAGTAGTTGTCTAGGCATCATGAGCGTACATATTTTAGTAGTTGTCTAGGCATCATGAGCGTACATAGTGTAGTGGTTGTCTAGGCAT
This sequence comes from Cyrtodaria siliqua, assembly GCA_037043455.1. Lineage (NCBI taxonomy): Eukaryota > Metazoa > Mollusca > Bivalvia > Adapedonta > Hiatellidae > Cyrtodaria > Cyrtodaria siliqua. Next base: position 32,939 of record JAWPHD010004670.1, read on the forward strand.
CATGAGCGTAAATATTGTAGTGGTTGTTTAGGCATCATGAGCGTACATATTGTAGTGGTTGTCTAGGCATCATGAGCGTACATATTTTAGTAGTTGTCTAGGCCTCATGAGATTACATAGTGTAGTGATTGTCTAGGCATCATGAGCGTAAATATTGTAGTAGTTGTCTAGGCATCATGAGCGTAAATATTGTAGTGGTTGTCTAGGCATCATGAGCATACATATTGTAGTAGTTGTCTAGGCATCATGAGCGTACATATTTTAGTAGTTGTCTAGGCATCATGAGCGTACATAGTGTAGTGGTTGTCTAGGCATCATGAGCGTAAATATTGTAGTGGTTGTCTAGGCATCATGAGCGTAAATATTGTAGTGGTTGTCTAGGCATCATGAGCGTACATATCGTAGTAGTTGTCTAGGCGTCATGAGCGTACATATCGTAGTAGTTGTCTAGGCATCATGAGCATACATATCGTAGTAGTTGTCTAGGCGTCATGAGCGTACATATCGTAGTAGTTGTCTAGGCGTCATGAGCGTACATATCGTAGTAGTTGTCTAGGCATCATGACCGTACATATCGTAGTAGTTGTCTAGGCGTCATGAGCGTACATATCGTAGTAGTTGTCTAGGCATCATGACCGTACATATCGTAGTAGTTGTCTAGGCGTCATGAGAATACATATTGTAGTAGTTGTCTAGGCATCATGAGCGTACATATTGTAGTGGTTGTCTAGGCATCATGAGCGTACATATTGTAGTAGTTGTCTTGGCATCATGAGCGTACATATTGTAGTGGTTGTCTAGGCATCATGAGCGTACATAGTGTAGTGGTTGTCTAGGCATCATGAGAATACATATTGTAGTAGTTGTCTAGGCATCATGAGCGTACATAGTGTAGTGGTTGTCTAGGCATCATGAGCGTACATATTGTAGTGGTTGTCTAGGCATCATGAGCGTACATATTGTAGTAGTTGTCTAGGCATCATGAGCGTACATATTGTAGTAGTTGTCTAGGCATCATGAGCGTACATATTTTAGTAGTTGTCTAGGCATCATGAGCGTACATAGTGTAGTGGTTGTCTAGGCATCATGAGCGTAAATATTGTAGTGGTTGTCTAGGCATCATGAGCATACATATTGTAGTAGTTGTCTAGGCATCATGAGCGTACATATTTTAGTAGTTGTCTAGGCATCATGAGCGTACATAGTGTAGTGGTTGTCTAGGCATCATGAGCGTAAATATTGTAGTGGTTGTTTAGGCATCATGAGCGTACATATTGTAGTGGTTGTCTAGGCATCATGAGCGTACATATTTTAGTAGTTGTCTAGGCCTCATGAGATTACATAGTGTAGTGATTGTCTAGGCATCATGAGCGTAAATATTGTAGTAGTTGTCTAGGCATCATGAGCGTAAATATTGTAGTGGTTGTCTAGGCATCATGAGCATACATATTGTAGTAGTTGTCTAGGCATCATGAGCGTACATATTTTAGTAGTTGTCTAGGCATCATGAGCGTACATAGTGTAGTGGTTGTCTAGGCATCATGAGCGTAAATATTGTAGTGGTTGTCTAGGCATCATGAGCGTAAATATTGTAGTGGTTGTCTAGGCATCATGAGCGTACATATCGTAGTAGTTGTCTAGGCGTCATGAGCGTACATATCGTAGTAGTTGTCTAGGCATCATGAGCATACATATCGTAGTAGTTGTCTAGGCGTCATGAGCGTACATATCGTAGTAGTTGTCTAGGCGTCATGAGCGTACATATCGTAGTAGTTGTCTAGGCATCATGACCGTACATATCGTAGTAGTTGTCTAGGCGTCATGAGCGTACATATCGTAGTAGTTGTCTAGGCATCATGACCGTACATATCGTAGTAGTTGTCTAGGCGTCATGAGCGTACATATTGTAGTAGTTGTCTAGGTATCATGAGCATACATATCGTAGTAGTTGTCTAGGCATCATGAGCATACATATTGTAGTAGTTGTCTAGGCATCATGAGCGTAAATATTGTAGTAGTTGTCTAGGCATCATGAGCGTACATAGTGTAGTGGTTGCCTAGGCATCATGAGCGTAAATATTGTAGTGGTTGTCTAGGCATCATGAGCGTAAATATTGTAGTGGTTGTCTAGGCATCATGAGCGTAAATATTGTAGTGGTTGTCTAGGCATCATGAGCGTACATATCGTAGTAGTTGTCTAGGCGTCATGAGCGTACATATTGTAGTAGTTGTCTAGGCATCATGAGCGTACATATTGTAGTAGTTGTCTAGGCATCATGAGCGTAAATATTATAGTAGTTGTCTAGGCATCATGATCGTACATATTTTAGTAGTTGTCTAGGCATCATGAGCGTACATAGTGTAGTGGTTGTCTAGGCATCATGAGCGTACATAGTGTAGTGGTTGTCTAGGCATCATGAGTGTAAATATTGTAGTGGTTGTCTAGGCATCATGAGCGTAAATAGTGTAGTGGTTGTCTAGGCATCATGAGTGTAAATATTGTAGTGGTTGTCTAGGCATCATGAGCGTAAATATTGTAGTGGTTGTCTAGGCATCATGACCGTACATAGTGTAGTGGCTGTCTAGGCATCATGAGTGTAAATATTGTAGTGGTTGTCTAGGCATCATGAGCGTAAATATTGTAGTAGTTTTCTAGGCATCATGAGCGTACATATTTTAGTAGTTGTCTAGGCATCATGAGCGTAAATATTGTAGTGGTTGTCTAGGCATCATGAGCGTACATATTGTAGGAGTTGTCTAGGCATCATGAGTGTACATAGTGTAGTGGTTGTCTAGGCATCATGAGTGTACATATTTTAGTAGTTGTCTAGTCATCATGAGCGTACATAGTGTAGTGGTTGCCTAGGCATCATGAGCGTAAATATTGTAGTGGTTGTCTAGGCATCATGAGCGTAAATATTGTAGTGGTTGTCTAGGCATCATGAGCGTAAATACTGTAGTAGTTGTCTAGGCATTGTGAGCGTACATATTGTAGTGGTTGTCTAGGCATCATGAGAATACATATTGTAGTAGTTGTCTAGGCATCATGAGAATACATATTGTAGTAGTTGTCTAGGCATCATGAGCGTACATATTTTAGTAGTTGTCAAGGAATCATGAGCGTACATACTGTTTTAGTTGTCTAGGCTAAGCATCATGAGAATACATATTGTAGTAGTTGTCTTGGTATCATGAGCGTACATATTGTAGTAGTTGTATGGGCATCATGAGCGTACATATTGTAGTAGTTGTCTAGGCATCATGAGCATACATATTGTTTTAGTTGTCTAGGCTAAGCATCATGAGAATACATATTGTAGTAGTTGTCTAGGCATCATGTGCGTACATATTGTTTTAGTTGTCTAGGCTAAGCATCATGAGAATACATATTGTAGTAGTTGTCTAGGCATCATGAGCGTACATATTGTAGTAGTTGTATGGGCATCATGAGCGTACATAATTATTGTAGTAGTTGTCTAGGCATCATGAGCGTACATATTGTAGTAGTTGTCTAGGCATCATGAGCGTACATATTGTTTTAGTTGTCTAGGCTAAGCATCATGAGAATACATATTGTAGTAGTTGTCTAGGCATCATGAGCATACATAATTATTGTAGTAGTTGTCTAGGCATCATGAGCGTACATAATTATTGTAGTAGTTGTCTAGGCATCATGAGCGTACATATCGTAGTAGTTGTCTAGGCATCATGAGCGTACATAGTGTAGTGGTTGTCTAGGCATCATGAGAATACATATCGTAGTAGATGTCTAGGCACCATGAGCATACATATCGTAGTAGTTGTCTAGGCATCATGAGCATACATATCGTAGTAGTTGTCTAGGCATCATGAGCATACATATTGTAGTAATTGTCTAGGCATCATGAGCATACATATTGTAGTAGTTGTCTAGGCATCATGACCATACATATCACTATACATGTATAGTTTATATTATTACCATATCAACCCTTATTTGTAAATAATTTTATCTTTATATATTTACATTAATTTTTATTTTATCCTTCATTTCTTCAATTTTCATCAGTTTTTGCGCACAGTATGACCTATTTATGTGTCGACGTGCCGTAAAACACAATTCATTCATTACATTTCTTTATTAAAGGAACACATGGCAATCTTGATTTGTTTAAAACTCGCGGCGTGCCGTTAGTTTTTTTTCTTCGTCACTTGCCTTTTTGCAATGATTACTATTAATTAATGTAATCGCTCAAAACAAATTGTTTTTACACATTACTAACTGTTGATTATAGTGTATCAATAAAATGTTGAACATGTAGAATGAATAATGTTGAAAAAAATTGAAACACACAATTTTATTCATTTATAAGCAAGCGCGTTTAAAGTCAATAATAAATTACTTAATTTAGATGTGAATTTAAAATGTTTGATACACGTTTCAAAGTTGCCACGGGATTTGTTTCAACCCATACCATACTTTTCCAATTGTATGCATTTCTGCAACCACCGATACACGACTTGTGTAAGCTTGTTTCCTTTCCAGTTTTTATATGGGAAGTAATTATGTTGATACTGTATCACCGACAAGAGGTAGTTACGCCGCTTTGAACATTTTGTAACGTAACTTAGCACAAGACATAGTACCCCACTGAGCATCGGCCCGACCAGTCATAGCACTACGCTTTAGGCTTATTCTAGGACCTAAAAACTGTTCTGCGACTAGGAATATCGCAAACTTTATTCTATGGAGACGTGATCTATAAACTTTAGAAATTTAAAAAGAGGTCTGATGGATTTTCTGACAAGTTTACAAAATTAATCTGGACATTCGTCAGAAAGGATACGACCCTTTAGTATTGCAAAACACTTCTTGCTTGGTGAATGACCCTATAGAAACAGTCAATCACTACGCTTCGCCTTTCTCTTGTGCGATGACCGGACAAACTCGAAGGACTCCATGACTGCACCTTCTGTAACTCTGAAACGGGAGGAGAGGTTCATGAGGTAGGTGCATGAACTTTCGTCCGTCGGGTTTTCTGGACGTACCCTAGAATGGTTTTCTCTTTGGCTGCAACTGCTGTGATTGTTCAGTACAATTCTGGATACATCCTGAAGTGTTTCTAAATATGATTTTATAAAAAAAAAAAAATTCTCTCTTGTTAGATATTTCCTGTTGCCGATGGGATATACTTTTATTTACATTGCGCTGAAGACAGGATATTAGCGAGGTCGTGTACACTTAAGATCGATTTAAGCTAACCAGTAGGCCATATTGCCTACTGACGTTCCAAGTCGATAACCCTGTCTTCGCCAATCTTTTTTGTTGTGTATATATTGTCCTTTGCATTGTATAGTTAATTTTCTCTTTGTTTTTGGTACAGTGCGGATCTACCTACTATTGCGTTTGGGTGTCGTGGTTTCTATAGGACAATTTTTCTCTTTTTTTTTTAAATACACTAAAGCTTTCTCCATTGCCTGATCATGTTTAAAACCTGTAGCAAACACAAACCTGATATAAATACTGGGAAACCCTCAGCTTCATAAAGATAAACAAGTCTGCTTTTAAAATTACAAATATACGGGTGGTTAGTTACTTATAAGAACGTTGTTAGCAAGTTTACAAACACTGGGACAAATGTCAATATTTGACAGTCTCTCACTCATTCATTCCCAGTCTACTTTCACTTTCGACATTCATATCTAGAACTGTTAAAAGCATAAAGAGGTGCATTCAAGATATCAATTACAGAAAATAACAGGGAACTCCCCTAAAAATGGTTTTAAGAAAATAAAGATTAGCACACTTATCACTTCTTGTCAAACAAGAGAGCTACTGGAGTTATGAAGTCCTTGGTGTGACCCGGCCGGGGATAAACAATCGGCCTTCGAGGCGGATGATATAGCCTCTGATTGGCTGAAAATGAAAATGGAGATGTTTAACTTTAAAGGGACACACGTCAATCTTGAAGGTTTTATCAAGCATTAAAAGTTAACGTCTCAGTGTATTAATCCAGTATCATTTTGACTTTAAAGGGACACACGGCAATCTTGAAGTGTTTATCAGACGTTGAAATTAGCGTTAGGGTTAGGATTTCCGCTACTAACTCGGCCGTCCGCGCATCCATCAAGTTAAAACGTGCAGGCACTCTGCACACCGGCGGCCTGCAAGCGTTTTGATTTATTTATCTAATTTCATTTTTCACTTTAACCTGCTTGCATATAATTTTAACAAAATGTTGAGTTTCCATTATTTTCATCTTATTCTACAATATGTTTAAATGTATTATTGGTGAAATGTCAACAGTTAGTAATATGCAAAAACAATTTGCTTGATACTATTCTTATAATTAATATTAATGATTGAACAAATGCAATTTATGTAGAGAAAAACTATTTAAACGGGACGCCGCGAGTTTTGCTAAAATCTAGATTGTCGTGTGGACCTTTAACACTCTGTTAGACAAGGAGCTCTCAGTCATACATTTCGAGGGTCTTTATTGAGCATAAAAGTAAAGGTAAAGACAAGAATTGCATTATGGATAAACAATCCCAATCCGGGTTGTTTCTGAATTTGTGGTTTAACATTAGACAAAAGCCACAATGTGTGTCAATGTATGTTAACTGATATTTACCTATTGTTATTAGTGCCACTATGTCACTAAACCAAATAAAGAGAATAGCGTCAGCAATACGTTCTATATAAAGTATGTCAATGATATATCAATTAACCGACATACTGCAATACCATATACAATGGAGATTGTCTGAATCCATAAATCTAGAAACAAAGCTTTTTAAAGATCAATGCATTATTCAGTAGGTGGTCATTTAAAACCGTGTGCAATGTTACAAGCGTGCCACAATGATACCTAAACTGTTTCTATAAGACCCGAGCTGTCCAGGAATGGCTATATATATATATATGTATGTATTCCCAGTAAAAAATATCATATTCCCAGTAACAATAAAGTATATATATATATATGTGTGTGTGTGTTTTAATAACTGTATCTGTATGCGATAATATCATAACACACACACATCTTACATACGTCATAACACAGACATATCTGCCGGTATCTGCATGCAACAGTACCCCGTACGTCATAACACAGACATAGCTGCCGGTATCTACATGCAACAGTACCCTGTACGTCATAACAAAGACATATCTGCCGGTATCTGCATGCAACAGTACCCCGTACGTCATAACACAGACATATCTGCCGGTATCTGCATGCAACAGTACCCTGTACGTCATAACACAGACATACCTGCCGGTATCTACATGCAACGTCATAACACAGACATATCTGCCGGTATCTGCATGCAACAGTACCCTGTACGTCATAACACAGACATACCTGCCGGTATCTACATGCAACGTCATAACACAGACATAGCTGCCGGTATCTGCATGCAACAGTACCCTGTACGTCATAACACAGACATAGCTGCCGGTATCTGCATGCAACAGTACCCCGTACGTCATAACGCAGACATATCTGCCGGTATATGCATGCAACAGTACCCCGTACGTCATAACGCAGACATATCTGCCGGTATCTGCATGCAAGATTATCCTGTACGTCATAACACAGACATACCTGCCGGTATCTGCATGCAGCAGTACCCTGTATGTCATAACACAGACATACCTGCCGGTATCCACATGCAACGTCATAACACATACATAGCTGCCGGTATCTGCATGCAACAGTACCCTGTACGTCATAACACAGACATAGCTGCCGGTATCTGCATGCAACACTACCTTGTACGTCATAACACAGACATATCTGCCGGTATCTGCATGCAACAGTACCCCGTACGCCATAACACAGACATATCTGCCGGTATCTGCCGTACGTCATAACACAGACATAGCTGCCGGTATCTGCATGCAACACTACCCTGTACGTCATAACATAGACATAGCTGCCGGTATCTGCATGCAACACTACCCTGTACGTCATAACACAGACATAGCTGCCGGTATCTGCATGCAACACTACCCTGTACGTCATAACACAGACATATCTGCCGGTTTCTGCATGCAACAGTACCCTGTACGTCATAACACAGACATGTCTGCCGGTATCTGCATGCAACACTACCCTGTATGTCATAACACAGACATAGCTGCCGGTATCTGCATGCAACAGTACCCTGTACGTCATAACACAGACATATCTGCCGGTATCTGCATGCAACACTACCCTGTACGTCATAACACAGACATATCTGCCGGTAACTGCATGCAACAGTACCCTGTACGTCATAACACAGACATAGCTGCCGGTATCTGCATGCAACAGTACCCTGTACGTCATAACACAGACATAGCTGCCGGTATCTACATGCAACAGTACCATGTACGTCATAACACATACATAGCTGCCGGTATCTGCATACAACATTGCCATGTACGTCATAACACAGAGATATATGCCGGTATCTGCATGCACCACTACCCTGTGCGTCATAACACAGACATAGCTGCCGGTATCTGCATGCAAGATTACCCTGTACGTCATAACACAGACATAGCTGCCGGTATCTGCATGCAACAGTACCCTGTGCGCAATAACACAGACATAGATGCCGGTATCTGCATGCAACAGTACCATGTACGTCATAACACAGACATAGGTGCCGGTATCTGCATGCAACAGTACCCTGTATGTAATAGCACAGACATACCAGTATCTGCATACAACAGTATCCTGTATGTCATAACACCGACATAGATACCGAGTCTGGACGCAGTAGACTGTAGTACCAAATACTTAAAATTGCCATGTCCTCATTTTCTCGTCGAAATTGTTCGATGATATAAGTAGACCTCGAATTGCGGGGTAGAAAGCGTGGAGATTGAAAGAGCTGGCTTCGAATTCACCAACCATTCTTTAGTCTATTCTTAGACTTGAGCTCAAGTACTAAAATTTCATTCACAAATATTCCTATGACCTTCATAGATAAACAATCGTATGAAGTTGCTATTCATTAGAATGTATCATGTTTAAACATAGCAGCTTCTTATGAACGTTTATCCTTTAAACTTAATATAGAAATATATGTGTTTGACATTTGCATGCTTGGGCTTAAGTCTAAGAATATTCTAAAGAACGGTTGGTGAGGTGAAAATACCCCCGCTACAACAATAGATTAGACGAAAGTATTGATTCGAATGACGTAGTATTATCAAACGGACATGTCTATTTTAGCCACACAAAGACGGCCTTAACCTTTTTTCAAAATGTGCATAGTGTGTCTAAGCTAATAGAATGTACAATTGCAGTATGTGTATTTATATTGTGAAACCGAATCCTTAATACCATCACGAGACTGCTTGTTATTAAGAATCACGTAAGCAATATCAAATATTATATCGGTAGAAGTTTTACCGACTGTTGAAAAGGGAGCATGTTAGTACTATGAATATTTACCACACTTCACTGATAGTTCTACTAGTCATGATACAGAGAAGAGAAAAATGTAATATAGACAAGCAAATGCGGTGGAGAGATAGTCTACGTTGGAAAGCGGATGTCCTGGGAACGAGATGTGGATGGTGGGCGCCTTGCAACTTATTTTTAGTTGATGTTATGTACACGACAGATTTTAATACGAATACGTCTTGAACGTTCAGTTGTGGCAAATCGTTTAAAAATGAAAACGGGCTTAAGATTCGCCGAACAAAGATTGGCTGATCTCTTACCCAATTACCCAAACAAAGCACAAAACAGATGGACCTGGAAATACCCCCCCACCACACACACACACACACACACCTCCCCTCTCCTCCCCCCACCCCCACCCCATCACACACACACACACCGACACCACAGTGCCCAATACTTCCATACATCAGAACATCGTAAGTTATATATCGGAAGAGCTATTTGTTGAGATTGAAGAAACTACAGATCCAACGTTGAATTTCAGCAAGACAAATGGACGTGCAACTGGAGGAAAGGACGCAAGCGCAGACAAGAGTATGTCCACCGCCATATGCATGCCATCTTCGGGATGGTTAAAATTATGTACTATTGATTTTATGAATATTGAGTTCTGCTCAACCCGGGGCTAGAGGGCGTGAGCGGTAGCTAGCATATTTCACTACCGTTCATGAACAGTCTCAGTCAAACCGAGACTGCAATATTTCGTATGTGTCGTGTTCGGCCGTTTGCAAAGGTCCACTCTCATACTCTTTGAGTCAGCAGAAATATACTAGGGTATTTAAAAAACGAACATAGGCATGAAGAATGTTAAAGACTGCTCGAGGCAACTTGTGCAAGGGTATAAACAGGAAATCAGAAGCCATGTCGACCATCACATATAGTATGGGGGGGGGAAATCTCTTTGGTATAGAGGACGAAAAACAGAGGAAAATCGGCAGTATACCAAAAGACAACAGGATAGTTTGAGAGATTGTCAACACAAGCGCAGATATCCGAAAGTAGAAGATGGTGAAAGAAAATGTATGATACTTATAAAGAAACATCTTATGCGGGAAAAACATCCAGGTATTGGGCAGAGCTGAAACTCTAAGGAAAAACAGAATATTGTGTATTCAGTTGCAAATCAGAATGATATACCAGAACGTTCAGAGACATGATGCAACATTATTTCAGTACTTTAACTTGCGCATCACCGTATCAGAGTACACAACATAGACACAAATGTGTAGTATATACAAAACACAGTTCACCAAAACAGCCATTCAAAACAATTAACAATAACACTGGAATAACAATTATAAGCAAAACATGCGACCCAGACATGAAAGGGTCGACAATTTCGGTACTGCCTTGAAACGATCAGTGAAGAAAATATAACCGGGGTTTGAACCAGATTCTAGGGTGCACCAAACCATACTCATACCTATAGTAAATGGGATAATCCCCCCCCCCCCCCCCCCCCCCCCCCCCCCCACGTTATATTCTCTAACAACTAGGAGCATTAATAGGCAAACTAAGTAAAATGTAAGTGAATATATAAAAATACATATAAAAATAAAATCCTAGAAAGACTTGGCAGAAGCCAGAGCAATAAGCGAATAAAAACGTACGTTAAGGGAACGACACGACGCGATTTTAAAGTAGGTATACTTACCCTTTTTGTGTCTCCTCCGTAGCATATGGCAGACACTAGGGATCACTTTGTCCGTCGTCCGTCGTCAACCTGCAACATAACTTGCACATAACTTGAAAAGTGTTTAACATATGTTCACACAACTTCATACAAGTCTTCGTCTTACCTCAAGGAATGTTGTTAAACATGTCCAATAACTCTGGCTTTCATTGCGGCACAGTTATGCCCCTTTTCATAAAACGTTAACCTGCAACCTAACCAAGCTCATAACTGGCCATTACTTTAAAAGCATTTGACGTATGTTCATGAACCTTCACACACATCGTCATCCTACCTCAAGGAATGTTGTTAAACATGACCATCAACTCTGACTCAGTTTGGCAGAGTTATGCCCCATTTCATAACACTTTAACTTGCAACCTAACCTGGCTCATAACTTGGCAAGATATTGACCTACGGCCATAAAACTTTATACATTTTTTTCTTTATCAATTATCCAATATAGTGTTATGCCCCTTTTCATAAACTTTAACAATTAAACAATCTGCTCCGTATGTCATGAAGGATTGCACCCCTGTCTTCAAACTATAATTATAGTTAGATTTTACTTGCTGAAATAAGCACACGGCAGGCGACACAAGTGTTCCGTGGAACACCCTTCTAGTTAATTGGTGGTATACTGTGGACTGATTGAGTGAGTGAATTGTCTCTTTCTTTGCCTCAGTGCACTTTGCAATGGCATTCAATTTGATATGCAAAAAACATGACCAATTTGAATGTTTGACCCCGCCTACTACACCAAGTTCAGCCCAGGGGGTATGACCATGCGGCAACGAAAATACCTAAAAACTCACACTCATATAGTTAAGCATGTAGAAGAAATTTCACCTTTTATATGAAACTACACTGACCTTCCTAGTTCCGCCCGCGGGAATGGTACGAACATTGTAATACCCCCATGCATATATTCACATTTATTTCAATCATATACCAAAGTTTCAAGGTCGCACCTCTATCGGTGTAGGAGGAGTAGTGTCAGACGCACAGACAGATGGGCGGACGGACTGACGGTTTAACTATATCACCGACATTTTTTGAAAAAAGTACGGGATGCTAACAAGTAAATAAAGCAAACTATAGGAAACCAGAGACATAAAAGGGTTAACAATATGGGTACCACCTTGGAACGGTCCAGAAACTTAGACACGGAGATATCGTAGGCACAGTAGCAGAGGCGAGTATTGGACTGTGAAATCTGAGACCCGCGTGAAAAATATAAGATGAGAGAAGTTCGTCTTATAGCAGAAAAAAACGACAAGAAAAGAGATGGGAATGACGAAGCAGGGAGACAGGCTACGTTCGAAAACGGCAAGGACTGGGTCCTGATATCCCTGACTTCCAAAATGTCTGTGCTGCAAAGCCTCGGCAACCGACCTGCCTTCCAAACGACGTTCTCCTGGTACTTTTGGATTTCGCCTCTTCTTCCTTGAGCTTTTCCATTCTTAATTCCATTTGTATGGTATCTCTTGACCTCATCACAATGTCGGGCCTGAACTTGTTTGAAGTCCTTGGGATATCAGGACCCAGCCGCAGGACATTAGTTGCCAAGTAGGCAAACAGGCTTAGGAAATCTCGTAAAGAGAGACGAGTGATGGAATAGCTTACCGGTTCAAAGCTGATCCTCAACTCAGTCGGGATAGAAGAGTATTGGGATAAGCGCCGAAACACTCCATAAAATGGGAGTCTTACATGATGATATAGCCGGTTGCAGACCAGAACTCTGAATTCAATATTACATAGACAGACAGACAGCCAGGCAGGCAGGCAGTTAGGCAGGCACCCAATAAATGGGTAACCATGTGTTAAGTTTAATATATGTAGGTGAATTAAATTAATTACATTGAACATCGTTTAACAGATATTTCTAAACTTTGTGTTATTCGATCATTTTTTCTTAACATTCATGTTATGTACCACACGCACAGATGTTATATATTTTAGTAAAATATTGTTAGTTAACCTTTTCAGTGTAATTAAAGATTTAGTTGTAGCCTAAAACTTAATTACGTAAACATGACGTACGTATTAAATAACAAAAATAAGGTAGTAAACTTCTTAAACATTAATGTTGTCAATCTTTATATATATATCAAATGTGACGTCATATCCAAATCACTGGTATGACTCTATATGGTAATAGCTATATTTGTATTCCCGAAACGCGTAGGATAGAGTATATTTATACTATGTTATTTTACGGGTTTACCTATACTGACGCATTTACTGTGTAATACTGTTTATATCATTTCTTTTACAAAACATTAAAATAAAAAACTGTTGATTCAACTTAAAAGAAAAATGAAACTGGTCATTTGTTTACAAACTAGCATTGTAGCATGGTCACTGAAAATTCTCTTTGTAATAGGTGTAAATCGTTTAACTGAAATTAAAACATGTCAGAATGACAGTTAGAATAACCGTTAGAATAACATTTAGAATAACAAGTTAACCTCGATGGGCTACGATGTTTAAATTAACCATCTCAATGAAACCATACTCTATATATTACTTATACACGTCTTTTTTTAAGTATCCCCATGACTAAGCGGGGACCCCATGACTAAGTGGCCATAACTAAGCTGGGATATCAGATGTATACCTCACCAAAGTCTTGGTAGGCGTATGGCCGTGTGCATGTTGGGAGGGCTAATCTCAGAAATTCCTGGAGATGGGGCATGTGCGCTTTAAATTCTTAAAAACTAAGAAAGTAATGAAACAAACTTATCCCTGACCTGATGATAATTTGTGTCGTGAACCCCATCAAAATGTCACATGTTTTCGCCACAGTGGTAACTAACCTGCATTAAGTCGTTTCCTAGTCAACTAAGAACAGCTATAGAACCCTACCTGATCAGCTCATTTTGTTTGGAAATACAATATCACTACTCTAGGATTCAACAAATGTCATTTTTTGATTTGTGCATTAAATTTTTATTTTAAAACAGATAAAAACGAAGATCGAAAACTTCGACTTCGATATTTTAAGGCTAACAGAACATGGAACGATTGTATTATTTAAAAGAAACTGTTAAACACATTAGACGTTTTGCTTTAACGGGAAAAAACCACTTCTCCCTTAATCAAACTAAATAATGAATAAAGAAAAAGACAGAAGACATAACAAGGAAGTGTCATATGTATTGTGATTTTTAATTGTCCATACACGACATTACAAACAAATCGATATGCAGTGACTTGAAAAGACCATTGAATGTAACGTCTGAGATTACTCGTCCACTTTTTTTCAACCTTGCTTATATTTAAGCAGCTTCCCCTAATGTATAACGGATATTAAACGGAAAAGCGGTAAAAACGCTGTATAATGGATATTAAAGGGAAAGAGAAGTAAAATCTATAATTAGCCATATAATCCTGTCATGAGCCGCCAGTATCTGATTACAACAGTACCGTTTACGTCATACCACAGACATAGCCGCCAGTATCTGCATACAACACGTCATAACATAGACATACCTGCCGGTATCTCCATACAACAGTACCCTGTACGTCATAACACAGACATAGCTGCCGGTATCTGATTACAGCACGTCATAACATAGACATACCTGCCGGTATCTCCATACAACAGTACCCTGTACGTAATAACACAATCATATCTGCCGGTATCTGCATACAACAGTACCCTGTACGTCATAACATAGACATACCTGCCGGTATCTGCATACAACAATACATTGTACGTCATAACATAGACATACCTGCCGGTATCTCCATACAACAGTACCCTGTACGTCATAACACAGACATACCTGCCGGTATCTGCATACAGCACGTCATAACATAGACATACCTGCCGGTATCTCCATACAACAGTACCCTGTACGTCATAACACAGACATATCTGCCGGTATCTGCAAACAGCACGTCATAACATAGACATACCTGCCGGTATCTCCATACAACAGTACCCTGTACGTCATAACATAGACATACCTGCCGGTATCTGCATACAACAATACCCTGTACGTCATAACATAGACATACCTGCCGGTATATCCATACAACAGTACCCTGTACGTCATAACATAGACATACCTGCCGGTATCTGCATACAGCACGTCATAACATAGACATACCTGCCGGTATCTGCATACAACACGTCATAGCATAGACATACCTGCCGGTATCTGCATACAACAGTACCCTGTACGTCATAACATAGACATACCTGCCGGTATCTGCATACAACAATACCCTGTACGTCATACCATAGACATACCTGCCGGTATCTGCGTACAACAATACCCTGTATGTATAACATAGACATACCTGCCGGTATCTCCATACAACAGTACCCTGTACGTCATATCACAGACATACCTGCCGGTATCTGCATACAGCACGTCATAACATAGACATAGCTGCCGGTATCTCCATACAACAGTACCATATACGTCTTAACACAGACTTGGCTGCAGGTATCTGCATATAACAGTACCCCGTACGTCATAACATAGACATAGCTGCCGGTATATGCATACAGTTATACCCTGTACTTTATAACACAGACATATCTGTTGGTATCTGCATGCAACAGTACCATGTACGTCATAACACAGACATAGCTACCGGTATCTGCATGCAACAATACCCTGTACGTCATAACAGAGACTATTTGACGGTATCTGCATACAACAGTATCCTGTACGTCATAACACAGACATAGCTACCGGTATCTGCATGCAACAATACCCTGTACGTCATAACAGAAAATATTTGACGGTATCTGCATACAACAGTACCCTGTACGTCATAACACAGGCATAGCCGCCTGCATCTGCTTATAACAATACACTGTCCGTCATAACACAGACATAGCTGCCGGAATCTGCATACCACAGTACCCTGTACGTTATAACACAGACATAACTGCCGGTATATGCATGAAACAGTAACATATACGTCATAACACGGTCATATGTCCCGGTATCTGCATACCACAGTACCCTGTACGTCATCGCACAGACATAGCTGCCGGTATCTGCATACCACAGTACCCTGTACGTCATAACACAGACATAGCTGCCGGAATCTGCATACTACAGTACCCTGTACGTCATAACACAGACATAGCTGCCGCTATCTGCATGAAACAGTAACCTATACGTCATAACACGGTCATATGTGCCGGTATCTGTATACCACAGTACCCTGTACGTCATGACACAGACATAGCTGCTGGTATGTGCATACAACAGTACCCTGTACGTCCTAACATAGACATAACAGTACCCTGTACGTCCTAACATAGACATAGCCGTCGGTATCTGCATACAACAGTACCCAGTACGTCACAACACAACCATATCTGCCGGTATTTGCACACAACAGTACCCAGTACGTCATAACACAGACAAAGCTGGCGGTATCTGCATATAATAGTACCCTGTAGTTCATAACACGGTCATATGTGCCGGTATCTGCTTACCACAGTGCCTTGTACGTCATAACACAGACATAGCTGTCCGTATTTATATACAACAGTATCCTGTACGTCAAAACACGGTCATAGGTGCCGGTATCTGCATGCCACAGTGCCCTGTACGTCATAACACAGACATAGCTGCCGGTATCTGTATACAACAGTACCCTCTACGTCATAACACAACCATAGATGCCGGTATCGGATTACAACAGTACCCCATACGTCATAACACATCCATAGCTGCCGGTATCTGCATACAACAGTCCCCATACGTCATAACACAGACATAGCTGCCGGTATCTGCATACAACAGTATCATGTACGTCATAACATAGACATAGCTGCCGGTATCTGTATACAACAGTATCCTGTACGTCATAACACAGACATAGCCTGTAACTGCATATATAACAGTTCCCTGTATGTCATAACACAGACATAGCTACCGGCATTTGCATACAACCGTACCCTGTACGTTATAACACAGACATAGCTGCCGGTATCTGCATACAACAGTATCATGTACGTCATAACATAGACATAGCTGCCGGTATCTGTATATAACAGTATCCTGTACGTCATAACTGCATATATAACAGTTCCCTGTATGTCATAACACAGACATAGCTACCGGCATTTGCATGCAACAGTACCCTGTACGTCATAACACAGACATAGCTGCCGGTATCTGCATGCAGCAGTACCCTGCACATCATAGCACAGACATTGTCGTCTGTAACTGCATATATAACAGTTCCCTGTATGTCATAACACAGACACAACTGCCGGTATCTGCATACAACAGCATCCTCTACGTCATAACACAGATATAACTGCCGGTATTTGCATACAACAGTTCCCTGTACTTCATAACACAGACATAGCTGCCGGTTTCTGCATACCACAGTACCCCGTACGTCATAATACAGACATATCTGCCGGTATCTGCATACAACAGTACATCGTATGTCTTAACACAGACATATCTGCCAGTATATGCATGCAACAGTACCCAGTACGTCATAACACAGACATAGCTGCCGGTATCTGCATGCAACAGTACCCCGTACGTCATAACACAGACATATCTGCCGGTATCTGCATACAACACTACCCCGTACGTCATAACACAGAAATAGCTGCCGGTTTCTATGGGGTGCCGTTTTACTTTTTAATACCATTTTGAGATATCACGTATTCGAATATGTGAATATTACCAATTTGAATATGTGATATCACGTATTGAATACGTGATATCACTTATTCAAATACGTGATATCACGTATTCAGAATTGAAAGGGTGATATCAAATATTCAAATACGTGATATCATGTATTCAGTTTAAATACGTGATATCACTTATTCGAATAGGTGATATCACATATTCGAATACGTGATATCCCGTATTCAGACTGAATAGGTGATATCACGTATTCAAATACATGATGTCTCCTATTCGAATTTGTGATATCACCTCTTCAAATTGAATACGTGATATCACCTTTTTGAAAACGTGATATCACCTATTTGTTTTTAACACGAGTAAAAGCATCATCCCTGACATTAATTCCGCTTTGAATAACAAAAATGGCAGACCACTCAGCTATTAAAAGAGGACATACTGAGAAATATACAGCGGATATTATTACAATCACAACGTTGCTTTAACATGGTTGATGTCAACTGTAGCCATCTGAAAGCAAATTTTGGTCATGGATTCCGATCTGTTAAAATCAAGCCCAGTAATCGACGTCATCAGCACGAGATGATCATCTGTCTCGACTCAGTAGTAAACACACGCATTTCAGCTCTAATTCTCAGTCCATAAATATATAATTGTGCCTAAAGTATCGCAATCAATGATAAAAAGACTCGGTTAATATTCACTTCTGCTAATACTTAGCGAATTGAGAGCAGAATCAAAGAAAGTTGAAAATGAAAAAACTCCGCTGAGAATCATCTCGCTAAAATAACTTTGATTCTGCTCTCAATTCGCTAAGTATTAGCAGAAGTGAATATTAGCCGAGTCTTTTTACCATTGATTGCGATACTTTAGGCATAATTATATCTTTATGGACTGATAATTAGAGCTGAAATGCGTAAGCTTACTTACAGAGTCGAGACAAATCTTCGTTACGGATGATCATCTCGTGCACCTGTTGATGACGTCGATAACTGGGCTTGAAAATATAAAGTGACAATAAATTACTTGATAAACTGTCTCTACTATTCACTATGATACAACATATATCTAGTGGCTGGGATGGTAAAGACGCTGTGGTGAAACTATCTCGCCTCTCACCGTTGCAGTTTCGAATCTCACTTCTCTCTACCATGTCTATACTATTTCATACCATCTGTGTATAAATGTATCAATACAACTTAAAGCAGACAAATCAAATAATATACCCCGCCTCTGCCCCTTTGACCTCTGCACTATAATAGGGTTTTGCGGTGCACCAACACATGAAAGGTTATATGGCGCCTGTTTTTCAGGTAAGAAGGTTAATTCTATGCTAAGGGAACGGTTATTTGATTTACAAAGAGCACATATTCTCATATGTGATATCACGTTTACGAATAGGTGATACGTATTCGCTTGATATAAAGTATTCAGAAACAAATATGTGATATCACGTATTCGAATACGTGAATCGCATATTCGAACAGGAGATATCACATATTCGAATACGTGATATCTCAAAATGGTATTAAAAAGGTAAAACGGCACCCCATAGGTTTTTGCATATACCAGTTCCCCGTACGTCATAACACAGATATAGCGATCTGTACGCAGTAGTACCAAATACTTCTAACATTTCATATAAATAAAGACATACATAATTATATGTATCTTGTTTTCTCATCAAAATTGTTCAATGATATAAGTATACTTCGAATTGCGGGATGGAAATGGTGGACTGAAAGACCTGGAGGTAGAAGGCCCCCGCTACAACAATAGATTTGACGAAAGTAACGGACATACGGATTTGTTTTATTTGTAAGTTAATGTCTATTTACCGGCCTACGAGTATAGCTCAGCGTTTCTATTTTCAGTTTTAAATTTATTCGATTGAAGTAGCAATTATCAGACTGACATGTCTATTTATGAAAACTGAGTCTAACGCACAAAGACGACCTTAATCTTTTACAAGTGTGCATAGAGTAGTTCAGTTAATAGGACGTAGGACAATGAATATAGATGATGTAAACCTTAATTCAATCCCATTGATTAATACTGTCACGAGACTGCTTATAGTGTACTTATCATAAGAAGAATCACGTAAGCAATATCAATAGACCTGTATAATATTATATCGTAGAAGTTTTACCGGCTTTTGAGAAGGGGCATGTTAGGTACCGACCATTTTGATTTCTGGGGGGGCTGGGATTTTTTTTGAAAAAATATGCTGGCCCTTGAATTGTTGAAAAAAAATATCCTGGCTCTGACTTCAAGGGAAAAAAATAAACAGTCCCTCAAAAAAATAATCTGGCTCTGAGTCCAATAAGAGGAAAAAAATCTGGCTCCATCTTCAGTCAATAAGATAAATGTAGATCTACTTCATCAGCCACTGGATTCAACATGGATATGTTTAACCACAATCTGGCTACATCCACAACTTCTGCTCAGAAGTTTATTGAAATCGTATGTTGAAATGAGTTGTAGAAGACAGTGATAGTATTCATGGTTGTAATAAATGTGATGTGCATAGATCATGGTAGTAATACATGTGGTATACATTAGTCATGGCAGTTTAAATGTAGTATACACTGGCAATGGTGGCAGTAAATGTGTTGTATAAAGTGTTATAAAGTGATCATGGTAGTAATTTGGTATACATTGATCATGATAGTAATGAACAGCATTGGACATCCCAATACCAATACATAATTATAAACTTGCTTTGACTTCAAAATCATAAGACAGTATTATACTGGAGTGACATTACAAAAAAATACTATCATTCAGTTCAGTGACTCACTCCACATTACAAGCGATATGCGATATTACAAAAATGGGAAAATAACAGTCTTTGAACATTGAACATGGATGTTTGACATGAGGTATATTACTAATAAATATGGTATCAGTGGTCATGGTAGTAATACATGTAGTATGCATAGCTCATGGTAGTAATACATGGGGTATTCAGTGGTCATGGTAATATTGAATGGGGTATTCAGTGATCATGGTAGTAATAAATGTGGTATTTAGTCTTAGTAGTCATGGTAGTACTAAATGTGATATACAGTGGTCATGGTAGTAATACTTGCAATATGCAGTGGTCATTTTAGTAGAAAATGAGGTAAAGAGTAGCCATGACAGTTATAGATGTGATGTACTTTGGGCATGTTAGTAATCAATGTAGTATGCAGTGGTCATGATAGTATTACAATACAAGGGTCCTGGTACTTATGCGATGGACTTTGTGAATATCATCAACAAGTAAATGGACTTAAGCATGCAATGCCAGGTTACAGACAAAGCCATGGGCTATATGCCAGTGTTAATAAGAATGGTATGGAACATGGTAGTCATTGCCCAGTACAAAACGATCCCCTACCAAACAAAACATCCAATCAATTCATAATTCAGAAGTGCAAAAGGGGGCTCACATAGAAAGCAGACAAGTACAACCATAACTAAATATTAACACCAGCATATGAAGTTCTATCCACCAAATATAGAAGATCCTTATTTAACAAAAGAGCTGCCGAAAGGACAGCATTCTCCACTATTCAAGGTCAATTTTAAACAAGGTCACAGACACTTCCGTCTCACCAACCATGGTGCCAGTTCATTCACAAGGTCAAGTCTTAATTGTGGAGGTTAATAGGTGGTGGCGACTGAGGTAGGGTGTAGGGGTGCGGGGTGGTCAGTGAACATATATACCAAATATCAAAGAAAGACCTTCAACACCCCAGAAAGAATATGAACTTGAAGAGGGTGGGGAGGGGAAGTGAAGTGTTACTGAATAGGGGAAAAAACACAGAAATAATACAATATTTTCATTAAAGATGGGGGTTGAGAGGAGGGTGTTGGGAAGGGGATGGAAGAGAACAGGATGGATGCAAACATGGTAACTGAAGAATAGAATAAATATTTGTCTATCTGGGGAAGGTGTGGGGTTTATGGGGCTAATGATATATACAGGCTTGCCATTGTTACTGGATGTATGCATTGAAATATATGAAGCTGCTTAAAAAACTTTAACTGAAACTTTAAGTTGAAAAAGAAAATATCATCTTGCTAAAATGAAATAAAAAGTTATGAAACATGATTGTGTCTGTAAGTCATGTGATGACACTTGTCAAGCTCCTTTGGCTGAGATATATGGCTAGTGGGTATTGAAATAAATGGACTTGCCAACAAATAAAATAAAAGCAATTCTAAGTCGAAAAGTATAGGCTACACATTTTCTAAAATACAATACAGAAAATATTTATACAGAGAAAGGGCAATAATTTTGCTAAAATGCAATAGAGTTATGGAACATGTGTCTGCTAGCATTCACGCTTTACTGAAGTTGTATTAATAACTAACAATCACCTATTGAAATAAAGGACTTGCCTTAAAACTTTAACCAGCATTTTGAAGTCGAACAAAAAAACATAACTTTGCTGAGTTAATATGGAACATGTGTCTACTATTGCCCTTGATATTCCAAGCTTTACTGAAGTTTTGTTGATGTACGACTTTAAGTTGTTAAAATAAATGGACTTTGTCAAAAAAGAACTTTAACCAGAAATTCAAAGTAATAAAAAAAACATGCTTTTGCTTAAATGCCAAACAGAGTTATGGAACATGTGTCTACCAGTGTCCTTGATGGTACTGATGACATAGTTCAAGTTTCACTGACCAGTGGTTGCTGAAATAACAGGACTTGGCTAACAACTGAAAACCATCCTGACGACGCAGACGTTGAGTAGATCTACAACAGCTCTTCTTATTCTACGAATAGTTAAACTTAAAAAAATATATATTCTGGCTTTCAAGTTCACGAAAAAAAATACGGGCAAGTGCATTAGGCGGAAAAAAAATCCCGGCTTTCAAGAAATGAAAAAAATTATTCCGGCTCAAAGGTGACACTAGGGGTCACTTTGTCCGTCGTCCGTCGTCAACTTGCAACATAACCTTACCCATAACTTGAAAAGTTCTTAACACATGTTCACACAACTTCATACACATCTTCATCTTACCTGAAGGAATGCTGTTAAACATGTCCATAACTCTGGCTTTTATTGCGGCAGAGTTATGCCCTTTTCATAAAACTTTAACCTGCAAACTAACCAAGCTCATAACTGGCCATTACTTTGAAAGTAGTTGACGTATGTTCATGAACCTTCACACACATCGTCATCCTACCTCAAGGAATGTTGTTAAACATGACCATCAACTCTGACTCAGTTTGGCAGAGTTATGCCTCATTTCATAAAACTTTAACTTGCAACCTAACCTGGCTCATAACTTGGGAAAAAATTGACCTACGGTCATAAAACTTGATCCATTTTTTCTTTATCAATTATCCAATATAGTGTTATGCCCCTTTTCATAAACTTTTAACAATTAAACAATCTGCTCCAGATTTCATGAAGGATTGCACCCCCTGTCTTCAAACTATAATTATAGTTAGATTTTACTTGCTGAAATAAGCACACGGCAGGCGACACAAGTGTTCCGTGGAACACCCTTCTAGGTAATTGTCGGTATACTGTCGACTGATTGAGTGAGTAAATGGTCTCTTTCTTTGCCTCAGTGCACTCCTCTTGCAATGGCATTCAATTTGATATGCAACATGACCAATTTGAATGTTTGACCCCGCCTACCAAACCAAGTTCAGCCCCAAGGGTATGACCATGCGGCAACGAAAATACCTAAAAACTCAGTCCCCTATAGTTAAGCATATAAAAGAAATTTTACCTTTTATGTGAAACTACTCTGACCTTCCTAGTTCCGCCCGCGGGGAAGGTACGAACATTGTAATACCCCCATGCACATATTCACATTTATTTCAATCATATACCACAGTTTCAAGGTTGTACCTCTATCGGTGCAGGAGGAGTGTCAGACGCACAGACAGATGGTCGGACGGACTGACTGACGGTTTAACATTATCACCGACATTTTTGAAAAAAATGCTAACAAGTAAAAAAAGCAAAGTATAGGAAACCATAAACATAAAATGGTTAACAATATGGGTACCACCTTGGAACGGTCCAGATACGTATATACCGAGATATCGTAGGCACAGTAGCAGAGGGGAGTATTGGACTGTGAAATCTGAGAAAAAATATCTGATAACATGTTCCAGAGACAAGTTCGTCTTGTAGAAGAAAAAAAACGACAAGAAAAGAGATGGGAATGACGAAGCAGGGAGACAGGCTAAGTTCGAAAATGGCAAGGACTGGGTCCTGATATCCCTGACTTCCAAAATGGCTGTGCTGCAAAGCCTCGGCAACCGACCTGCCATCCAAACGACGTTCTCCTGGTACTTTTGGATTAGTGATTGATATTTCGCCTCGTCTTCCTTGAGCTTTTCCATTCTTAATTCCATTTGCATGGTATCTCTTGACCTCATCACAATGTCGGGCCTGAACTTGTCTGAAGTCCTTGGGATATCAGGACCCAGCCACAGGACATTAGGAAGTCTCGTAAAGAGGGACGTGTGGTGTAATAGCTTACCGGTTCAAAGCTGATCCTCAACTCAGTCGGGATAGAAGAATATTGGGATAAGCGCCGAAACACTCCATAAAATGGGAGTCCTACCTGATGATATAGCCGGCTGCAGAGCAGAACTCTGAATTCTATATTCCATAGTAGATAGATATACATACAGACAGACAGACAGGGAGGGAGGGAGGGAGGGAGGGAGGGAGGGAGGGAGGTAGGTAGGGTAAGTAGGTAGATAGATAGATAGATAGATAGATAGATAGATAGATAGATAGATAGATAGATAGATAGATAGATAGATAGATAGATAGATAGATAGATAGATAGATAGATAGATAGATAGATAAGATGGATGGATGGATGGATGGATGGATGGACGGACGGACGGACGGACGGACGGACGGACGGACGGACAGACAGACAGAAGACAGACAGACAGACAGACAGACAGACAGACAGACAGACAGATAGTAGATAGATAGATAGATAGATAGATAGATAGATAGATAGATAGATAGATAGATAGATAGATAGATAGATAGATAGATAGATAGATAGATAGATAGATAGATAGATAGATAGATAGATATCCTGACATATTTTGTTCATGTCAAAGTAATGCATGGGTAACCATGTGTTCAGTTTAATATAGGTAATACAGGTGAATTAAATTAATTACATTGAACATCGTTTAACAGATATTTATTTCTAAACTTTGTGTTATTCGATAATTTTTTCTTAACATTCATGTTATGTACCATACGCACAGATGTTATATATTTTAGTAAAATAATGTTAGTTAACCTTTTCTGTGTATCTAAAGTTTTAGTTGTAGCCTAAAACTTAATTACGTAAACATTACGTACGTATTAAATAACAATTAAGGTAGTCGGAACTATGTAGGTTTACCACATGACTAACTGAAGACTAGTGTATATATTTGTATTACATTGAAGACGCAATTGTTAAACATTAATGTTGTCAATCTTTATATATATATCAAGTGTGACGTCATATCCAAAACATTAGTATGACTGTATATGGTAATAGCTATATTTGTTATTACCGAAAGGCGTAGGATACGAGTATATGTATATGTCATTTTACGGGTTTACCTAAACTGACAGACGCATTTACTGTGTAATACTGTTTATATATTGTCTTTTACAAAACATTAAAATAAAAAACTGTTGATTCAACTTAAAAGAAAAATGAAACTGGTCATTTGTTTACAAACTAGCATTGTAGCACGGTCACTGAAAATTCTCTTTGTAATAGCACAGGTGTAAATCGTTTAATTGAAAATAAAACATGTCAGAATAACGGTTAGAATAACAGTTAGAATAACAGTTAGAATAACAAGTTAGAGTATGGCAGGGAGCTGAAATGGACATGCTACAAAACAAATAAAATATGGTTTCATCTCGTTGGTTAATTTAAACACCTCGATGGGCTACGATGTTTAAAGCAACCAACTCAATGAAACCATACTCTATCTATTACTTAGACACTTCTTTTTTTAAGTATCCCCATGACTAAGCGAGGATATCAGATGTATGCCTCACCAAAGTCTTGGTAGGCGTATGGCCGTGTGCATGTTGGGAGGGCTAATCTCAGATATTACTGGAAATGTGGCACGAGCTCTTTAAATTCTTAAATATTAAGAAAGTAATGAAGCAAATTATCCCTGACCTGATGATAATTTGTGTCGTGAACCCCATCAAAATGTCACATGGTTTCGCCACAGTGGTAACTGACCTGCATTAAGTCGTTTCCTAGTCAACTAAAAACAGCTATAGAACCATACCTGATCATAAAACAGCTATAGAACCATACCTGATCATAAAACAGCTAATCATAAAACAGCTATAGAACCATACCTGATCATAAAACAGCTATAGAACCATACCTGGTCATAAAACAGCTATAGAACCATACCTGATCATAAAACAGCTATAGAACCCTACCTGGTCATAAAACAGCTATAGAACCATACCTGATCATAAAACAGCTATAGAACCCTACCTGGTCATAAAACAGCTATAGAACCATACCTGATCAACTCATTTTGTTTGGAAATACAATATCACTATTCTAGGATCCAAGAAATGTCATTTTTGATTTGTGTATTAAAAGTTCATTTTAAAACATGATTTAATATTTAAATAAAAAACGAAGATCGAAAACTTCGACTTCGACATTTTAAAGCTAACAGAATATGGAACGATTGAATTCTGGTATATTTAACACATTAGACGTTTTGCTTTAACGGGAAAAAATAACTTATCCCTTAATCAAACTAAATAATGAATAAAGGAAAAAACAGAAGACATAACAAGGAAGTGTCATATGTATTGTCTTTTTTAATTGTTCATACACGACATTACAAACAAATCGATATGCAGTGACTTGACGTCTGAGATTCCTCGTTCACTGCAAAAAAATACGTATTGATAAAACTTGCCAAAATCATGGACAATCTGATATAAAATGTGTGCTAATTAAGACATCATAATCCAAAATGTAAAATATATGTTGGGTGGCCAAGATTTCTCAGACCAACTTCGACTCTTTATATAACACTGACCGAATGGAGAGGAAGAGGTTTAAAAACAAAAAACTACTGATAGCACACGAAACCATTTGATTTTTTTTTTCAGCCTTGTGTATATATATTTAAGCAGCTTCCCCTAATGTATAACGGATATTAAACGGAAAGCGGTAAAAACTCTGTATAATGGATATTAAAAGGAAAAGAAGTAAAAACTATAATTAGCTATATAATCCTGACTCATTCATGTATATAATTACCGATTCACAGTCACGTGTGCCAACTCCGTCGTACAAACAAAAGCTGTGATAGGGTTTTCCTTGTGATTAACAATAGAATGCTGATTAGTGGAATTTTGTAAAACTGATAAATCACGGAGAAAAAATGAAGAACTGTCTGTGTCAAGAACAGCTGAGCACTTACGAATGTAAGATTTATCGTCAGCATCCCAACTTCTTCGTTCTTTTTATTAAATATCTTAATGATAATTTTGATCGTAATTTGTTAACCTTAGCGTTCAATGCAGACGGTTATGCGTGCACGTGGTGCAGCAATATCACAAGTAGGCTATAAGGAAATGAAATTAAATCACGTTTGTGTATTAAGTGTAATCATATTAAAGTATTATGTTAAAGGGACACATGGCAATCTTGCAGTATTTGAAATGGGTGTCTCAATTTATATATCCAGTATCATTTTTACTTTTACCCTGGTTACATTTAAATAAATCAAATTTTAAATGTTCAATATTTCGTCTTATTATACTATAAGTTTTAATATATTACTGGTGCAATAATATAAAAAAATAATAATATGCAAAAACAAATGGCTTAATACAATTCTTATAATTAACATTAATGATTGAACAAATGCAATTATGTAGAAAAACTAAAGGGACGCTGCTAGTTTTTAAAAAAATCAAGATTGCCATGTGTCCCTTTAAGAAAACATTGTCGTAGTTGCTTCTTAAAAGGGGACCTCGGTGACTGCAACTTGTTCCATTTTGCATGACAAAATTTTCGGCAAATAACAAAAATTCATGGGAATTCCCACAAATCCTACTATAAGTCAATTGTCACTTTCTACTAAATTAAATTGCCTTCAGAATAGAAACAATACATAATCAGAATACAAACAATAAATGAAATAGATCTTAAAAGGCTTTTGAGAATAAGTCATACATGAAAAATACAATTGTGGAAAATACAAGTGTTATACCGTATACTGGAGAACCATCATATACCGTAATTGTGCATCAGCATCGTAACTATGATGCGCGTGTACGAAACATTTAGTTTACTGATAACTGATAATCAAAATCAACTTTCTTTTATAACTACATGTAGTTATATAGCATGTATATCATGTATTTAAACTTTTGGGAGGCGACAATGAACAAGTTCTAACGACGTTTCTGCAGAAGTGTAGGAAAATATTGTACATACATATGTCAGACTGGTATTATTGTGCTTTCGATGTCTTACTCACGAAAGTAGTACCTTAAAATGTGTCCAATTCAGGGTTTGGTGTTATGATTGAATACTGTTTATGAGTTCTGAGCTCTGTTTTATTGGACTCTTTGCTAAATGTGGAGAGGTCCGCATAACGCCATATGCCGACTCACATACTTATATGACAGAGAACTGTGTTATGTTGTTATATTTTCAATGTGCTGAAATATATGGTTGAAACGAGGTCACCAACAAAATCATGGTGTCGGACATTGAGGTTAACAGTGTATACATTATTCTCAATCTATTTTGAGATAGTTTGTTAGTGATTGTCTAGTTCAATTTCGGAGATAAACCTCTGTATTCTACTTTAAGCGTGTCTAGAATTTGAGATAAGTGAGAGAGCAAGTTACAAAGAAATATACAAGCAAAAAAGAAACCAAAATGAAGTAAAACAAAACACTTTCTCTGACCATTTTGAATTGTTTAGCGTGTATATTTTTCACGATGGTTCAAACTAATTGTTTCTCATTTTAGTGAGGTGTAGATAGGGTATGTGGATGCGCAACACCCACCCATTTCCCATTATATAAAGCTCGCAGGTATACTTTTCAGGGAAAACACTCTCGGTTCCTAGATTCTCTAAAGACAAAGACAAAAGATATCAATCCAAATAAAATACAGCCTTAATAATATGTGTCAGTTTCATAATGTGCATATGCACTAACATCCAATAAAATTAGCAATTGTATTAAAATTAAATATGCAAAGTGTAAAATGAGTTGTGGTGAAAAGATGAGAAGATAAATGAGGAAGAAATTCGCTTCTGTGCGACATAGTAATACATTTAATGTCAAACAACATAGTAATACATTTAATGTCAAACAACATAGTAATACATTTAATGTCAAACAACATAGTAATACATTTAATGTCAAACAACATAGTAATACATTTAATGTCAAACAACATAGTAATACATTTAATGTCAAACAACATAGTAATACATTTAATGTCAAACAACATAGTAATACATGTAATGTCAAACAACATAGTAATACATTTAATGTCAAACATAGTAATACATTTAATGTCAAGGACATAGTAATACATTTAATGTCAAACATAGGATACGCTTTTAACATGTTTTGTTTTATTTCCGCGCTAACGCGGGTTTCTTGCTAGTTATAATGTGTGTTACCCTCAAACACAATTGTATTACCTGGTGGAAACCAAAAACTTACCCATGAACAATTTCTGGATCCCAAAAGATCGTAAGACGCACAATCGTAAAGCTGAAGTGGTACGGACAAGATCCCAACATGAAATAAATAATGAGTTTCGTACAGCATGCTTTTACCAGTGTTATTCCACCTTAAGAGTTATAATGTTGGTCACTTATGTTCAAGTCAATTTCCATATCTTCATGTTTATGAAACCCTTCTGTGATATACACCTCATAACCACGACAGGCCTCATATTAAAGAAGACATAATGTATGCCGTTGAACTATGTAATGTACCGAGTTCTACACTCGCCTTCTGAAATGTTGGTCTCAGAAATAAAGAAATTTGGGCTAGATAGAGGCAGATTGTGTTACCTTTTCGTGTTAACCACGTCTGCTCGGGAGACAACGCACTGGCCTTGGTGCTTGAAGCAATGTATATGATGTGATATAAGAATGGTGAGTGGGATCCAAGAATAGGTCAATCAGGCTCTGAGCTAGTAAGATAACTCCCCCCCCCCCCCCCCCCGCCACCCCCAGGGGGAATTTTGTAGGGTATGATTTTCTGAAAGAACATACATTAAGCTTCAAAATGAGACATGTGTGCCATCTGAGTGTTGGGGCTTTAGTCAATTTTGGGGGAAAACGTTGCGTTTTTAGACGAAAATCGTCAAAATCTGGAATTAATTTTTAGAAAAAGAATGGAATATATTAGAACCAATTTGAATTGATGGAATCTTTCTCGGAACGCACCTCTACATGTCCCACCATATAATTTATGGATCCGATGCTTAAATATATTTAACTAAATAGAAAAATATCAATAGATAAAAGAAATATTGTAACCTTTTTGGGCAGGGTAAGGTCCAGTGATTAAGTAGAAAAAAGTCCCAAACCGCATGATGTTTGGAAATGCCTAAATTTTGGGGCGAAAAATGTGTATTTTTGTAAAAAATCGCCGGATTCTGGAATTATTTTTTGAAATTAGTTTGAAGATAATCTAATCAAACTGAAGCAATAGAATGTTGCACAGCATACATATTCAAGTTTTTCCTGACGCAATATATAACATATGTGCTCAAATATTGGCATTTTAGGGCAACATTTTGGAAAAAATGACAAAAATCACTGATTTCTGTAATCCATTGGGTTATTGGGTTAAAATATAGAAGAAGAAAAATAATACAATTGAATAAGGACACATTGTAACATTTTTGGATAGACAAAGGTCCAATGATTAAGGTGAAAAAAATCCCGAACCGCATGATGCTTGAAAATGCCCTAATTTTTAGGCGAAAAATGTGTATTTTTGTCAAAAATCGACGGAATCTGGAATTATTTTTAAAAATAGTTTAAACATAAACTTATCAAATTGAAGTAATATAATGTTGCACAGCATACATATTCAAGTGTTTTCTTGCATCATATATAACATATCTGCTGAAATATTTTGGAAAAAAGGACCACAATCACTCATTTTTGCAATCCATTGCGGGTATTGGGTTAAAATCAAGAAACATATATAATACCGGTACAATAGAAATAGACTGCAAGCTTGTAGGAGTAACCCTCACCCCAGGGGGAATTTTGTACACCCTATTTTTCTGAAAGCCCATTATGTGTAGAGCATTTTGGAACATGTACGTGTATCAACTAGCGACTTGGACTTTATCACTTAACTGGCATTTCGAAGATGGTACATAGGGCTATATACAGTATACGTTATAAATAGAGAAATAGTGTTGAGCGATCCTCTGCGTACGGCCAATGGGCCGACCCACAGTCGGCAAAGCAAAGGCCCCCAGTACATGTGGCACCCGGTCGCTAGTCCATATTAAGGGAAAGGCTACCCGAGTTCGAGTCTCGAACATGGCACATACAGCTATATACAGTTATATAGAAGGATATTTCGTTGAACAACCTTCGGCCGACGGCCGCCGGGCCGACACAGATTAGGTGACACAACGAGACTAGTGGGCAGCCGTCGACAAAGGTCCCGGCATCGCGTGGCATTCAATCGATATGCTGTATCATGGGGAGGCTACCCGAGTTCGGGTCTCGAACCTCGTAACTCATCTAGAGCTTTATACAGTATAGTTATATATGTATAGAGAGAAATAGCGTTGAGCGACCCTTTTTCCGTTGGCCGCTGGACCAATCGACATATTTAGTGACACAACGGGACCGGTGGCCAGCCGTCGGCAAGGGTCCCCGCTATGCGTGGTACACGGTCCCTAGGCCTTATCAGGGTGAGGGCTTCCCGAGTTTGAGTCTTGAACATGGCACATAGAGCTATATACAGTTATATAGAGGGAAATAGCATTTAACGTCATTCGGCCAACGGCCGCTGGACCTACCCACAGGTATTGTGACCCAACGGGAACGGTGGTCAGCCGTCGGCAACGGTCCTCGCTACGCGTGTCTCAATGCCTAGGTCGTATCATGGGGAAGGCTTCCCGAGTTCGGGTCTCAAACATGGCACCTAGAGCTATATACAGTATAGTTAAATAGAGAGAAATAGCCTTGAGCAACCCAAAGCCGAAGGCCGCTGGGCCGACCCACTGGTTTTGTGACTCAACGGGAACGGTGGCCAGCCTCGGCAAAGGTTCCCCGCTACGCGTGGCACTCGGTCGCTAGACCGTATCAGGGGAGGGCTACCTGAGTTCGGGAGGAGGGGGGTGTCTACAGCCAGCTCAACAACTAGTACATGATGTGTTGTATTGTTCGGGAGGTTCTGTCATGTATTTTTTTTAACAAATTCCCATAAGGTATCAGCTAGAGCAGACTTGTTTGCTTATAAAAGCAAATAAAATGTCAGCGTGCCATGCACTCCTTGGAAACATATGATGGGTCAATGGCAATATCGCCAGGTGAGAATAGGAATGTTCCATAAAAGAAAGACGGCACTTTTTTTCTCTCATCTGGCGATATGTCGTAACATGCATGTTTAAATTACTATTTGAAGAAAAAAATCCAGATTTCGTTTATGTTTTATTAAAAAAAAATACATTTTCCTCCAACAAAATAAAGCAGCATTTACCACCTTCTTATGAGTTTTCTGGTATATTATTGCACATTGGACTGCAGAAATGTTATAATAAAAAAAATCCGTTATTTCTATGCACTGTTAATTGTTTCCCAATACCTCAATGCATTACAGAAATCGGCGATTTTAATAATTTTTTCAACATTTTGCCCTAAAGTATAAATACTTGAGCATATACATGTATATTATATATGATACAATAAATAACTTGGATATGTATAGTGTGCAACATTTTATTGCTTCAATTTGATAAGTTTATGTTCAAACTATTTTCAAAAGATAATTCCAGATTACGTCGATTTTTGACGGAAATACACATTTTTCGCCTAAAAATTAAGGCATTTTCAAGCATCATACGGTTCGGGACTTTTTTGTACTTAATTATTGGACCTTTGTCTATCCAAGATGTTACAAAATGTCTTTGTTCTATTGTATTAAATATTTTTTCTAAATTTTAACCCAATACTCCAAATGGATTACAGAAATCAGCGAGTTTTGTCATTTTTTCCAACATTTTGCCCTAAAATGCCAATATTTGAGCACATTACTTTACTTAACATATTATTATTTTAAATGAGAACCGAATAATGATTCATATTAGCTATAATGCAATTATACAATGTAAACAACATCACATAATTTGTCTTTAATGAAATTGTCGGGAACTACTTTACTTTCACGCCTGGCCTTGACATAGGCCCTTCGCGCCCGGACACAACACTTAATGTATAATGCGTCCATCGAACACGAAAGGCGCACACAGCATATTGCAGAATAGGCAAAACCAGGATGAAGTACAAGCCAGAAAAATCTGCGAGTCTGGTCTTGAAAAAAGGGAAGAACCAGGAGAGATATAGATTCACAGAAGGATAATGCCACACTAATTGGTAAGCCAGTTAATTGGATGACCGTGGCAGAAGTGAAAGAACAAGTCAAATAATGAACGGAATCCATTGAATAGATTGGGCTCCTACGGAATTACACGACCTGACGGGTTTTTTCAACACGAGGTTCTCCTTAGATTTCTTTGGCCGCTGCTAGTTTATGGAATGCCATTAACAGTTAAAAGCAATCGAGGGAATGTTTATCAGACTTCTCCATCTTTGGATGGGATTACCAAGGAATTTAGGCAGTATTGCGTCATAAAGCACAGGAAGTGTTAGCTTTCGGTGCCACTGACGTCAATAACAGAAGGATTCAACGTGACCAAGTCCAGGCAATGATCCTGAAATACAGTGCAGAGTCGACGAGGAGGTGAAAGTGGTCGCTGTAGGAGTGCGAACTGGAAAAAAAATGGTGGCAAGCAAGGCAGTTGAAGAGTCTAAATCAGACTTAACCACAGAGACACTGTAGGAACTGAATCATAAGGGGGGTTTGGAGTGGGAAATCTGAGATCATTAGCAAACATCAGATTCAAAGGAACGACGACGGTGCAGAGAGAAGTAAGCAACGGTGACGGGAAAGAAAATGAATGGACGTTTGCTACTACTAATGGAAGCGGCAAGGATTAGATATGTGTCCTATGATGAGATTTGGAAGATGGGAGCCCTGAACTTAGTTTTCATTTCTGACGTTATTCGCACAACTGCTCCAGGCAAGGAGACTGCCGAACAGCGACTCTAGAGAATGTATTTTCATTGTGACAGATGGCAGATTTCGTTGGCACCATAATCAAACCGAAATCAGCGTGGAAAATGATTGTCGAGGCTTTATAGCACATTCCTTTTGGCTGGCATGTGGAGTCACTGGGATAACAGGATCCAAATATGGAGAATGGGCCAAGAACCTTCTCACCTGCAGATATGCAGAGTTGCTGAAAATTCTATTGTAGACACTCCATTTACGCTGGAGCCACGTTTATTGTTTTCTGACACTGCTCTAGTGATTTGAGCGAGATGGCACCTGAAACAATGCAGGGGTCATGATGAAGACCTTTAATGAGCATGAACAAAAAATTATAAAATTAATATAAATTTGGGGGTTGGGGAGTGGGGTTCTACCCATCTGCCAACCCCTCCAACGGGATCTCAGTGGCCCCATTATTTGCCCCGGAACCACACGGGGCTGGTTGCGGACAAAGAGAGACGACTGATAGATTAGTCAACCTGTGCGCCCCGTGAGAGTGTTGCAAGATAAGCGCCGAGAAATGTAATTAAAGCGGAATCGTTATGAAAATAACAAACGGGAAGCTACAGTGTAATACTGATGAATTGAATGAATTACATTGTATATACGTGTATCTTTAATCAAGATTCTCACCATTCATGCTTTAATCAAGATTCTCACCATTCATGCTTTAATCAAGATTCTCACCATTCATGTACCACACACGCAAATTTCTATAAACTAATATATTTTACCTTTTCTATGTGTTTGACATTTCAATATGAAAAACATATTGAATTCACGCATGACATATACGTAAATAAAACATGCGGTACGTATTAAGTTAGTGTGAAAATGGTTTATTGGAGAAACTGTTTACGTCATATATCACAATATTAGTTATGACTGTATATGGTAATAGCTAAGTTTGTATTATCGATTACGTACTTTATATGGTTATAGCTAAATGTATTATAGATTACGTATAGACAAGAGTATATTTCGAGGGTTTGGTGGAAAACTATTGTAACTGCATATAAATAAGGAACAAGATAAAATAGTTTTCCTCCAAGCCATCGATTTATACACGTCATTAAACGGGGTTACCAAACATTCACCGGCGTAATTACTGTGTTACTTCCTTTTATAAAATTAAAACAAATGATGTAGTTTTAAGCAAAATGAAATTGGGCATTTGTACCATACTATTCTACATGTGCTATGTGGGCAAGTGCATTTATCCATGCATAGGTTAGTAAAATCAGATGATATACATTTTAATCGTCCTTTTATTAAGTCTAAACGTATTTCTTGGACAACTAAAACATCAGAAAACCTACCTGGTCAGTTCAGTTTGTTTGTGCAATACATATAACTGTGCTAGTGTCTTACTATGGTAGACTGTCATACTATGGTATGGTTACTATGGTACTTTACTTCGGAGACTGTCAATAAACATTTAATTTTTAAAACACAATTTTATAGGATTTTAAAACGCCGATAAAAACGACGATCGAATGTGTCCATTTTTATCTGAAAGCTAATATATTAGGCCACTGATGAATTTTAGTAATTATTAAAAGAACGTTTTAAGTAAAGTAGATTGTATGTCCTTGGAGATAAGCATAACTTTTTATTTCCTTGTTCGCTTGCCTTAAACGGAAACATATCATATGGAGTATCCGTTAATACTGAAAAGGGGATCACTTGGAAGCAACATACACAAACAAGAGAGAAAAGTAGCAGACTCGGGTTTTATTGAGTCCATTAGAGGTAATATAGGGTGCAACACCTATCACGCCTACTAGCACTGGTATTCTATTTTAAAGTCACAAAGAATGGACTTGATGATCCAAAACAATGAATGAATTTAAAAAACCGTCCATGAATGCCAGAGTTATTGACCGGACACAATTTGACCTTTGACCTCCAAGTGTGACCTTGACCTTGAAGACCTGGGTTTTGCGCGCGACACATCGTCTTGTTATGATTATCAGTTGTGCCAAGTTATTTAAAAATCCCTACAGTGGTTGTGGCGTTACGGTCCGGACACGAACTTGCGTACCTGTTTTTTTTACCTATAAACTTCAAGTGTAACCTTGACCTTTGAGGTACGGATCTGGGTTTTGTGCGCGACACATCGTCTTGTTATGGTGATCACTTGTGCCAAATTATTTAAAAATCCCTGCAGGGGTTGTGACGTTACGGTCCGGACACGAAAGTGCGTACCTGTTTTTGACCTATGAACTTCAAGTGTGACCTTGACCTTTGAGGTACGGACCTGGATTTTGCGCGCGACACATCGTCTTGTTATATGGTGATCACTTGTGCCAAGTTAATCAAAAATACATGCAGGGGTTTTGGAAGGTACAGTCCGGACACGAAAAGCGGAATGACGGACAGACAGACAGAATCCGGACAGACGGACGGTGCGATTTCGGGGGGCATGAAAATGCCTATACTACACTATTATACACACATAATTCCACGTAATAATCCAGGTATATCTCAATGTGTTTTGTACAAAAAAGGGGCTACAACTAATTACAGAAAGGACAACTCTTTCATGTAGTAGAACTTTTAATCAAAGTATACTTTGTTACATGAAATTCATAAATGTTGAAGTTCCGCTTGAAAAAGTCAAGCCATTTCAGTATTGTGTTTAATGTTAAGAGATTTCAACGTTTAAAGACTAAGTTTGCTCAACTGCTTCAGCTAAATGCGCATTCCGGCGATAATGAAACTTTAAAGGGGTAACTATTGGTGTGTTCGGTGCTGTTTAAACCTTCTTTCCGAAAGGACAGGCCTAATGTCGCCCTGTGCCATTCGATTAGCAGTTGCATATTCAACATACAATATATAGCGAAAATACCCATTATGTGTTTCTTTTTCCTTTCAGTATATAACAGTAGTGCATGGCATCTACATTGTACAGTACATAACAACAAATCAAAAACGTTGTGGCTTGAAAATTGGCTGCAACATCTGAGATACTTCATTTATTGTAAAAACATATTTCTGTACAACAGCGCGTATACAACTTGCCGAAGTGGTGGAAAACCTTCTAATATCAAACGTGTGCATAGCAAGACATCATAATCCAAAATTAATAATATATACAAGGTTGCGTGCGAGATAAGAAATACTTAATAAATACTCAAAAGGTGATCCCTTGGGAGAAACAAACACAAACAAGAGAGAAAAGTAGCAGACTCGATTTTATTGAGTCTGTTCATGAGAGGTAACATGCAATACCTCTCACGCCTCCTAGCACCGGCTTAAGCGATATTCTACTTTCTAACCATTATTTAACACTGACAATGTAATGACTTCGAATGTCGAGTTTTAAACAGCCAAACTAATATAGATAGATGATAGATATTTTTATTTCAAAATTCCAATAGGCTATAAAGCCCATGAGGATACAAATACAGAGTAATACATGGTAACAGTGCAGTTGGTACATATAAGACAACAAGTATGAGATCACAATGAAATATTTTGCATAAACATGTACACATTTCATGTGCATTGACGAGAAGGTGTTTATAAATTTGCATGAATATTTGTATATATTAACACCAGTTAACATAATAATATTTATACATACACATATTTATATTAATATAAGTTAACTATACACAACATGTTAGGAACATATCCACAGTTTAATTTCTATATATCATCTCATTTCTTAATTGAAACGCTTTATAGATAAATATGGAGAGTTTACGAATATATCCTGTATTATTTGAATTTATGAGTTCTATAAACTTAACCATGTTAGGTCGTCGGTAGAAATACTTGGGTATATATTGTTTCCTTAAATCTGTATATCTGTCACACTGTAATACGAAATGAAACTCATCTTCTAACATGTTGCACAGTATCAGTATATATACTGATACTGCATGCGAGCTGACTATACTGGCATGTTTGCCACTGGCCGTTCCAACGTGGTACCCCCATTATCAACCAGTTTATGTTTGTGGTGTCGCGTACTTGGCTTCTAGTTTTCCCTGTAATTGTTGTTTGTTTTATATGGTTGTTTGTTTTGTATGGTTGTTTGTTTTGTATGGTTGTTTGTTTTGTATGTTTGTTTGTTTTGTATGGTTGTTTGTTTTGTATGTTTGTTTTGTATGGTTGTTTGTTTTGTATGGTTGTTTGTTTTGTATGGCTGTTTGTTTTGTATGGTTGTTTGTTTTATATGGTTGTTTGTTTTGTATGGTTGTTTGTTTTGTATGGTTGTTTGTTTTATATGGTTGTTTGTTTTGTATGGTTGTTTGTTTTGTATGGTTGTTTGTTTTATATGGTTGTTTGTTGTGTATGGTTGTTTGTTGTGTATGGTTGTTTTTTTTGTATGTTTGTTTGTTTTGTATGGGATTTTTTTTATGGTTGGTTGTTTTGTATGGTTGTTTGTTTTGTATGGTTGTTTGTTTTGTATGGTTGTTTGTTTTGTATGGTTTGTTTTGTATGGTTGTTTGTTTTGTATGGTTGTTTGTTTTGTATGTCTGTTTGTTTTGTATGGTTGTCTGTTTTGTATTGTTGTTTGTTTTGTATGGTTGTTGGTTATGTATGGTTGTTTGTTTTGTATGGTTGTTTGTTTTGTATGGTTGTTTGTTTTGTATGGTTGTTTGTTTTGTGTGCATGCGTTTGATTAACTGTGTTCTGTGAATGCTACATTTCTGTTTCGATGCTTAATTAACCTTTGGATACATTTCATCAGATTCAAACAGAAAAGGTTAAAACTATAATTAAACTATATAATCCTGACCCTTTCATATATATAACAGGATTATTAATTTTGCCAATGTCTCATTTGCGCGTGCCAACTCCGTCGCACAAACAAAAGCTGTGATAAACGCTTTCTTTGTAATTGATTACACATAATGATGATGATTAGTCATGGATATTATTTAAATCTGATTTTAAGAAAAAATAAAGATACCAACTCCGGTGTCTGCAACTTGTTCCATTTTGTTAATTTGACGGGATTTCCCACTAATCCTACGTAGTGGGATAATTAGACGATAAATAAGGGAAAAGGACACGTGTGTCTTTCCGCACTTAAGCGGATTTCTTGCTAGTTATAATATATACAAACTGATGAAAACTAAACCAAAACGTGCCCATGAACAATTGCAGGATCCCAACAGATAGTAAGATGCACATTTGGAAAGTACCATTTTAGAGTATATTACCCTGAAAGGACTAGGCCAAAACGTGCTTGCCCTTTAATCAGGATACGTAAAAATGAGTATTTGACTACAGTAATGTATAGGTACGGTAAAGTTTCTTCAACATAAAACAGTGTGTGTGTCGTAAAGCTTTTTTTTCTTAGGGGTTATTCAAACTTGGAAGTAGATATAAAAGTCGAACAGGGCGTGTAGCATTCAAGAGAACAGTCAACCAACAACTGTTAATGTTGGTCACTTGGGTTACAGTCAATCCCCATTTTTTCATTTACATGGAACACTTTCTGTGTCATAAAACTCAGGACCACGACACTCGACGGAACCCACGTCTGAGCGGTTCCGCTGATTCTCAATTCATCATGGTCTGACAGCGGAATGTATCAACCGTGGGTATTGGACTATGGACCACGACTGCTCTCATATTAGTGTAATGTCTCGAGTTATGTATTCGTCTATTATATTAAGTGAAGTTAAGTGTGCATACCTACCAACCTTCTGAAAGGCCAAGTAGGTGGTTTGGTCTCAGAAATGTTGGCTAGGAACAGAGAGATGTAGTTATCGGACTCATATTTTAAAATTAGTTACCTTTGACAACATTTTATTTGAGCTTTTAAACATGTATTTTGCACATGCTAACATGTTTTGTTTAAAGCTCAAACTGTAACTTAGCCATGTGTAGTCGTCGATTAACGGGAACCCGAACTACATCAGATTATGTGTGCTTTTAGTATCACTGTTTTATCAGCTTGGCAATCGGTTTGAAAACATAAACACGTATTATTCATCTTCTCCGCTACTTAGGAATGTAAAGTGGCGGCGTGATAACGTATACAATACCAGGGTCACTATACATTATATATCGACCCTGACAATACAGAAACTGGATAGTAGATTAGATATCCGATATGTGAGATATAAAACCCGTGACAGACGTAACTAAGTTCTATCAAATGCGTGACAAAAATGTTCTCAATGCGCAATGGTGACTCGGCTGGTTTTTGATTACAGTTCATGAACTAGTACAAAACGGGCCGTTTCTATATACAACTACCATTGTGTTTTCTTTCGTGGTTTCAACGAACATTAGTTACACTAACAAAAGAGATCATTCTCAGTATGAAAGTAGAATAAACAATATAAACTTGTTCAACTGTATTTTTTTTTATTTCCGTCAATGTACAAAACAGACAAGTCATGAATATGATATTTGTCAACTATGAAAAAAAAAAGTAATTACTGTAAACATATACACTCAAGTGATATGAAAACGCAACACGGGAATTTCCGCTATATATTGTATATACTGCACTATTAATTGCACATAATATTCCAAAGAAATCCCAAGATGTTTTTTAAAAAGAAAGTTGCAGTTAACTAGAGAAAGGACACAACTGTGATGTTGTAGACGTTTTAATCACACTACACTTTGTAACAAGAACTTCATAAATGTTGAAGTAGCTCTTTGAAAAACTGAGCTAGTTCAGTACTGTATTTAACGTAAATAGTTTGCAAAATGTTGAATCCTAAGTTTGCTCGTATGATTGAGCCAAACGCGTACTCTGTGAATAATGAAACATTGAAGGAATACTATTTGCTGTATTATTTGTTGTTTTAGTATTTTTTCCAAAAGGAAAGGTCTTACGTAGCCATGTTCCATTCGATTAAAAGCAGCATATTGTACATACAATATATAGCTGAAATTCCCGTGTTGCGTTTTCATATAACTAACACAACATAGATACAGACTAACACTACATTATGTACAGGTTGTTGATACTAACACTATATATGTATATGTACCGTTTATTGATTCAGTATCATATGCATCAACTAACACTATGTGTGAATAGGTTATTGATACAAACGAACACTAGAGGTTATTGACACAAACTACTAACACTATATACCGCAAACATACAGGTCATTGATACAAACTAACACTACTAACAATATATACGTATATGTTATTGATATAAACTAATTCTATATACCGTATATAGAGGTTATTGATACAAACTAACACTATATGTAGAGGTTATTGATGCAAACTATAACACTACTAGCACTATATATGTTCAGGCTAATGATACAAACTTACAAGTTATATACCGTATGTAGTTCTAGGTTACTGGTGCAAACTAACACTACTAGCACTATATATGTTCAGGCTAATGATACAAACTTACAAGTTATATACCGTATGTAGCTCTAGGTTATTGGTGCAAACTAACACTACTAGCACTATATATATGTTCAGGCTAATGATACAAACTTACAAGTTATATACCGTATGTAGCTCTAGGTTATTGGTGCAAACTAACACTACTAGCACTATATATATGTTCAGGCTATTGATACAAACTTTCAAGTTATATACCGTATGTAGCTCTAGTTTACTGATGCAAACTAACACTACTAGCACTATATATATGTTCAGGCTATTGATACAAACTTTCAAGTTATATACCGTATGTAGCTCTAGGTTATTGGTGCAAACTAACACTACTAACACTATATACCTACAAGTTATTGATACAAACTAACACTATATATGTACAGGTTATTGATACAAACTAACACTATATACCTACAGACCAACACCATCTACGTACTGGTTACTGATACAAACACTGCACGAGTTTCCGAAACAAACTAATACTTTCTATGCACAGTTTATTGATATATAAACTCAATGATTAACAGAAAACAAACGAGAATATTGAACCAGTTTAACCTATATTACCAATATGGCAACGAGGTAAATATTATGTAAGACAAGAGGCCCAAGAGGGCCTGTGGACCTCTACTGGCTAAAACAGCTCTTATAGATTTAGATAGATATAGCTAGATATAGCTCTCTTCTCCTATAGATCAAAATTGTGGCCTCTGGAGTGCCCACAAGCAAATTCCAATATTGACCTAGTGAAATAGTTTTTTGATCCCATGTGACCCATTTTGAAACTTGATCAAGATATAATTCAGATAAACAATCTGAGAAAGTTTCATCAAGATCTGGTAAAAAATATGGCGTCTAGAGTGTACACAAGGTTTTTCAAGTATTTGACCTAGTGACCTAGTTTTTGACCCCATGGGACCCATTTTCGAACTTGACCAAAATATAATTAAGACAACATTTCGACAAAGTTTCATCAAGATCGGGTCAGAAATATGGCCTCTAGAGTGTACACAAGGTTTTTCAAGTATTTGACCTAGTGACCTAGTTTTGGACCCTGTGTGACCCATTTTCAAACTCTAGCAAGCTATAATTGAGACAAATATTCTGACAAAATTGCATCAAGATCGGGTCAAAAACATGGCCTCTAGAGTGTACACACGGTTTTTCCAAAGTTTGACCTAGTGACCTAGTTTTTAACACCACGTGACCCATTTTTGAACTTGACCAAGATATAATTAAGACAAACATTTTGACAAAGTTTTATCAAGATTGGGTCAGAAATACGGCTTCTAGATTGTACACAAGGTTTTTCAAGTATTTGACCTAGTGACCTAGTTTTTAACCCCATGTGACCCATTTTCAAACTTGACCAAGATATATTTAAGACAAACATTCTGACAAAGTTGCATCAAGCTCGGGTCAAAAATATGGCCTCTAGAGTGTACACAAGGTTTTTCCAATATTTGACCTAGAGACCTAGTTTTTAACCTCATGTGACCCATTTCCGAACTTGATCAAGATATAATTAAGATAAACAATTTGACAAAGTTTCATCAAGATTGGGTAACAAATATGACCTCTATAGAGTGTACACAAGTTTTTTCAAGTATTTGACCTAGTGACCTAGTTTTTGACCCCACATGACCCATTTTTGAACATGACCGAGATTTCATTGAGACAAACATTCTGACAAAGTTTCATCAAGATCGGGTCAAAAATATGACCTCTAGAGTGTACACACGGTTTTTCCAAAGTTTGACCTAGTGACCTAGTTTTTAACATCATGTGACCCATTTTTGAACTTGACCAAGATATAATTAAGACAAACATTTTGACAAAGTTTCATCAAGATTGGGTCAGAAATACGGCTTCTAGAGTGTACACAAGGTTTTTCAAGTATTTGACCTAGTGACCTAGTTTTTGACCCCATATGACCCATTTTCGAACTTGACCGTGATTTCATTGAGACAAACATTCTGACAAAGTTTCATGATGATTGCATCAGAAATGTGGCCTCTAGAGTGTACACAAGAAAAGTTAACGGACAACGGACAACGGACGGACGACGGAAGACGGACAACACACGATCCCATAAGCTCTGCTGGCCCTTGGCCAGTAGAGCTAAAAATCACAATTTGACCTCATTTTGGGGGAATTTTACCTCTGCAAGGGAATGACAGTAGGCTGTGTATTTGGCATTATTTAAACAGTAGTCGACATAATAAAATTAAGTTCAGTAGTACAAGCTTTTTTATTTAGAAGTATTATCCAAATTAAACAGTTTGAATGTTAATTAAGACATTCTGAATATTTTATTCCAGAATATTTTCTGAAGCTGGGATCTTTTTTCATTTCCTTCTGTCCCA
Source organism: Cyrtodaria siliqua (assembly GCA_037043455.1). Taxonomy (NCBI): domain Eukaryota; kingdom Metazoa; phylum Mollusca; class Bivalvia; order Adapedonta; family Hiatellidae; genus Cyrtodaria; species Cyrtodaria siliqua. The sequence goes on from JAWPHD010004670.1 coordinate 76,811, forward strand.
GAAAGGTGGATTTTATGGGGGGATGGGTGCATCCTAATAATTTTTCGGCTGTAAACATTTATTTCTAAACCTGTTTTCAAGAATTCAGCTACTATCATTAACCATACACTAGTCCTCTTTCACTGTGATATTACTATCAAAATAGTTTATGATAATGCGGAAAACAAGCACCACAAACGCTAAACAACACTAAGGAAAAGTAGCAATGTTTTAATTGAAATAAAACCTATACAATGTGCACAAAATATATTTTTAAAATAATATCTATCAGTAATAATAGCATTATATTTATTTAACTATCAGTAGCATTATATTTATTTAACTATCAGTAATAATAGCATTATATTTATTTAACTATCAGTAATAATAGCATTATATTTATTTAACTATCAGTAGCATTATATTTATTTAACCTAAGAACTAGAAGTGTTTACATGTTCACAATCATTCAAACTAATTATAGCATTGTCAGATCTAAATTATACAGTCCAGACTCTGTTGTGCCTATACATTTAGGATGTCCTATTGGTTAAATAGCAGAGAAACTACTACACACATACACACACACAATGTCATACACATACACACACACAATGTCACACACACACAATGTCACACACACACACACACACAATGCCATACACTCACACAATGTCATACACACACACAAACAATGTCACACACACACACACACACACATACACACACACACACATACATACAGACAGACATACACGTATTTAATTTTAATAAACACATTGCAAGTTAAAAAATTCGCCACTTGCAGCATCTGACCCTCGGTATCATTGATACGGATATTAATGATAACTATAAAATGTATAAATATATATATAGTATAGGCAAATCCCTCCTATTCATAGCACATGCCAAGTTCAGTACATATGTGGTTGCCATGTTTTTTGTTGGCCCGGTGTACCGAACATGAACAGGCTTGTGCTTATGACTTAAACAACATACAAAGGAACTAAAATAAATAACTTATATACAATAATATAACAAACTTGTTTTATTAATTAATAAATCCTAGTTAATACATTTGAAAACTGGCGTATAATAGATAATACTTTGCATTGCTATTTGCCAATACATTCATTGAAAACCTTGTCATGTTAAACACAGATGCACTCGGAAGATAACTTGCTGATATTGGAGCTTGAAGCAAAGCTTATATGATACAATAATAGCCAGTGTGAGCCATTATCAATGTGTGTATGTGGTTAACATATAACATAATCTAATATATTCTTCCTACTTTTAAATAGTGATTGCTGAGTAATGATTTATTATACAATATATATATACATCATCACAATGTTTGGCCTTTCATGAGCTCTGTCACAAGATGCGTTACTTTCTCGCCTTTAGACCCAGGTCCTGTAACCAGTCAGAAAAATTAAGGTCTATTTCTCCAACGAACCTGGAAAATGGACATTGAAAAATAGGAAATACCATTTATTGTAGATTAAACAGAATCTGATTTTGATGGAAATGGACGGTAATTATAAATATTCACACAAGAAAAGGGTTTTCTGTATTTCCATAAATAGTAAAATGCTATTTTAGATGATAGTCTTTGATTGTAGTATCTATATCAACAGTGTATATCAGTCACATTATGTCATTGAATGGAAAATTCCAGCAACATAAACACTTGAAGATCTGTCTAAGAGCTATTCCATTACAACATACATGGTACTCTAGGAAGGCATTTCTGAAATTGAACACCCACCCATAGGTGCCAAATTGAGTTTAAAGAACCAAATTTTGGAAATTTGGTTCACCCATAGACATATAAGATGTTCATTAAACTGCCTTCCTGGGGTCCAAGATATGTTTTAATGGAATAGCCCTTAGTGAACATGGGTAATTTTCAACTGTTTGGATATTTGGTAATAATTATTTCTATTGAAATCGTTTGCATTTCTAGTAACCACCATTGTGATATACCCAATAGTAGTTATATATTTCGTTTTATATTCCAATAGACAATTGGCAAAAAATTGTATTTGCCATGGCAAGTTCAACTGGTGCTCCTAGATCAGTGGAACTCCTACTATAGGGAATTAGGGAAGTTGCCCAGGATTTATATGTTCCTGCAAACAAATTCCATCAGAGTGGGTTGAGTTGAATTGAGTTTTACGGCGCACCAACACAAAAAGGTTATATGGCGCCAACAGGAATAAACATTCCAGACTCACTCTCCATTTACACTGAGATAAAAAATATGAGAGTTGTTTTGCAATTTTGAAAAGGTGTCAAGAGAAACATTTAGGGTGTGGAGTTGGGAAGGAGGCTATCCCAGTCTAACAGGCTAACAGTAAAGCTTCTCGTGGCATTATATAATTGTATCACAGATTAGCTATTGGCCTTATGAGTGTATTTTACATGTCTTGTAATGACCGACTTAGATCATAAAGTTACATAGTCGAGATTTTCACAATGATGAGGTATGGATGCAAAAAGCGGTTTTATGTCCCGTTAACGCACCTATTAGGTTATATTGGGATAAAATGACAATACATGAAATGAAACATATATTAGGTTATATTGGGACAGCAACCCCAGAGAGAGATGGGATGAATGATACTGAGGCTACTGTGTGAAAATATATAAATAGATAGCCTAGATAATTACATTGGTAAGATAATGTTACAATGACGGATGGGTATAATAGTTTGAGTTTTCTTCTTGAATACAAATATTGTATGAAATTAGTCTATTCTATTCTGTTGTCCAAAGAAGGGGTAGAAACCATAAACCAGTCAAGCATGAACAATATTGTGGATTTTGAGCTTGAAATATGTACAAGTCTAAAAAGACATATTTAACTTTGTAAAAACACACACACAGTGATAATGTAACCTACTGTGCATTTTAAGGTGCCTGTACGTCAGATATGAATCAAGGCTTTTTTTTGTTACTTGCTATATGTTTTCATACCTGATATGGTTAGATAGAATGAAAATAGGTGCTACTGGATCTGTTTACAATCTTGACATAGCCATACGTTACGTTTCACAAAGCCTAAAACTCATTTTGACCCCCTTGTAAAAATTAAAACATGGCGGCTTTATGTTTGGAAATTGTCATCTGCGCATGTCTGTTTCTAGGGTTCGGATGTACCAAATAAAATGTAGGTTATGCAGGGTGGTAATTGTTGTTAAATGTTCAGCCCCTCCAGCAATCGATCATAATTATCTTTTATTTTGGAATGAAAAACATTATATCTAGCAAATAAAAGGTAAATAAATAGTTTTCAGCGTTTATATTTTATTATTTACACCACTATTGGTCGACTGATATTTTAAGTCACCCTACGCTAGAAAAATGGAATGTTCCATGGTCGCCATTTTGGTTTTGGCTGTCAATTACATGTAAACATAGGGGGTCAAAATGAATTTTTATCTTTGCGAAGCTTAGAGGATGGCTACCCGAAGATTGCAAACAGATCAGGGGCGTCCGTTTTCATTCTATTCAATCATATCAGGTATGAAAACATATAGAAGGTAATAAAAAAAAATCTAGATTCGTATTCGACGTCTTGGCACTCTGAAATGCGTCTTGGCACTCTGAAATGCGCAGTAGTCAACTTCATATTTTGCAATGTTGATTTTTAAGATTAAAATTTGTTTACAAACAGAAAAGTTTATTTCTGCAAACAGCTCTTAACAAACTTGTAGCTGGCTATGAACCTAGTATCAAATATACCTCAAAGTGCAATTGTTAAGCAAAACTCAATAAATTACCCATTTACATACAATTATATATATACAGTTCTTCCGGGGCAATTCATGGGAATCATACATTTTCCCCAATGTCATATTTTCCTTTTTGAATACTTAAACAAAGAAAACCACAATTCAACCTCGACTATTAACACTGAATTCCAGGTCTTAATAATGCATTGTGTCCAAAGTACACACAAAAGAAGTAGATTGTTGGCCAGGACTCTGAAGGGTATTTCCTTAAAGCAGGAAGTAAGAAATCGGGGTAAAATGGATATCTATTAAACCTTGCTGATTTCATATTTGCGTTTTCAGATTTATCCCACATTTGAACCGTTAAACTGGGTTAGTACTTCCTTGTTTTTATCCCTTAGCCTGCTATGAATGCATAATGGACTGTCCTTTCTTTAAATTTAGACCATTACATTTATGTTACAAAGGGGTGTTTTTTAAAAATGACTGATGAGCAGCCAGACATTGTAAACCCTGATCAGCCTGCGAGTTACTCCCAGGCTGATCTGGGTTTACAATGGACCCAAAGACTGTTGTAGTTTAAGGGTTATTTCCAATTTTTTATTAGTGATACAGGCCACCTTTAATAAAATGGAATTCCATGAATTAGTTGTTTTACTATCAGTTTCCTTTTTGATATAAAACACAATCAATGCTTGACCCAAGTATTCTTTCATGAAGTAACACCCATTACTGATAAAGATTGCTTTTTCTCGGTCAATGTTCAACTGTACAAATTTAATATACTCAAGAGTTTTCCTCAAAAAAAACCAACACTTGACGTAGTTCAAGAAAACCGAGGACCTTCAAACACTTATTTTGTAAGTGCAGATTTGTATTCTTTTTATAACTAAGAATTGATTCCATTTTTTTCAGCATTTTAAATGCTGGTTGTAAATGGCCATGTAGTTTTAAAACATTGGTTGTAAAAAGGACAAATTGCATGAAGCATTTGAGCACTTTATGGTAAATTTGCCAAGCATTACCAGCATTTAAACAACATAAACGTCAAAAAACATGAATCATTTTCATATCTATTTTATATAACCATTAAGAGAATGATAATGATAAAAAAGTACAAGAGGGAAGACTACCATCAGTGTATTTTCTATTGCAACAAATTGGATGCGTTCACGTTAACTCCACATACTTCAAAATTTAAATTTATTCAAAATTAGACATTTTTTTTTTTAAACAGAAAGTATCAAATGTATGTAAATATTTACTATTGACGTGACATATCGCAGGTGAGTTGCATTGTCGTTTGATACATTAAGACACAACAACACGTCAAATAAAAACCTATTTCAAACAGCTATCAAGTTACAAATGTATTACTCAAACCACACAAAATAATCAGATCCTGTTACTGTCGCCTTTATACATAAATCTTCACAGAAAGAAATGATGTAGAGTCATTGCTATACGCTTTGCTGCAAAATGAGATGTTGGTTGAGGCAATGAAGTACGCATCAATTAACCCAACATATCACGGGAAACCAGATGATGAATATGATATTTAAATAGTCTTCATCCTCAACAACAAGCTTTCCCTTTGAGATCATAACAATTTGAAACTTCCATTAATATACAAACCGCTATATCTACATATAATAAAAGTGCTTTTTTGGCCAAGCAAAATCGAAGTTTAGTTTTCCAGCCCCAACTTCCATAACAGTTTTATTTGGAAAAAAATCAGAATCTTGGAAATGTTGAGATTTTTTAATTTAAATTGTTTAGAATCTGTTTACATAAAACAAATTGTTGAAAAGATTTACTCAATCAAGCTGCTTTGCCTTTTTAAAATAAAATAAAAAACCCACACAATAGAGAAAATGTATTGAGCCTAAACATAAATTTTACTTGGCCTTGCTATTAAATTAATTGTTAACTGGTTTTAATTGTGCTATGTAATTAATTGTGGTACACATTTGATGTACTGTGCTATTAAAACAATAACTAAAGTGTCTGGTTATTAATCGTCATTCATGTCTATATCACTGCACACTTCCTGTTGAACTGCCCTTCCCAGTGCCTGGAGTGTCAACAATTCTTTGAAATATTGTTTGTCTATCTCCCTCCTCCTCTTTGTTGTGGACACTTTCCAAGAAATGTTGCCGGAGTGTCTGGGCGGGGGAGGGTGATCTGGGAGTCGTTCCGGTGCTTCTCTAGACTCTACCTTGATTACAGACGACTTATTCATGAATTTACAGACGCATGCATCAGTTGTCAGCTATGGGCTGTCCATTGATTTTAAAATCATCGTAACTATCTTCATTCTGTAATAAATTATTGTTTAATAGTATTTAATTACAGTTTCAAACATCCATTGTATATTATTCATTACAATAATGTAACATTTGTAGAACTGAAAACAACAAAATAGTCACATTCTTTGCATTTCTTCCACTTATATTTTAAATAAGTGTTTGTGCAAAATATCTGATGAAATGTGTTTGAATTTCTTACACGGAAATGTTATTTTTTTTTTTCAATTTATGGCGTCCCGTTACTTTTTCTGGGTGACTTACAAATTTACAAATCATTAATAAATATTTGAACAGTACAAATTCAATTGCTTCTGTATATAACAAGTTATTGAAACCAGCACATTGCATCAAAAGAATGTATTAAACCTATGGAAGAATAACAAATTTTTAAAAGACAAATTTAAAACTTTAAACCTTATTACTGCAAATTAAAAAAGGTGGTGTAAATGTAATGCTTGAATAATACTTTGATTGCCGTGTGTCCCTATTAACAGGATTAACAGTTAATAAACCTTCTGCTCCATAACTGTTTTGGAGCAGTCGCACAAACAATTTTTTTTTTGTTATAATTAGAGAACTCATTTTCAGGATCTCTGTAATAATTAAGAAAAAAAATGCAAGTATAGATGAATATTTAAACCATACAAAATAGAACATTTTGATAATGTTATAAAACCATTTAACAGGCATGAACTTTACTTAGAAATTGTTTTCAATGATATCCTCCTATACACTCACCATTTCTTCTTCTTCTGATGAATCATCCGAATCGTAGAATGCTCCATGTTCCCTCAGGAGCCTCACCGCATCCTCGTGGCCTCGCCCCTTGGCCAACATGACTGGCGTTAGACCGCCATATGTAATGTGATTGATATCTATGTTGGGTTGTGAGAGAAGGAACTGCAGCAAGGGCATGTGGCCAGAGTCCGCGGCATAATGGAGAACTGTGCGTCCACTCTTACCATCCTGGAATGAATATTATATGGATTATTTACTAGGCAATGAATAAAATGAAAAAAATGGCAATCTATCCAGCAAATAAATTATGGTAGTAGGTAGGACACTTGATCAATGCAGATTGATGATAAAACTTTTATTAACTAGTTTCGGTCAATTAATGACTTCGACGGGTAGCAAGGTAGAGCTGGCGGTATAGCGTACTCGCTTCTCACCACTTTAACCTGTGTTCGATTCCTGCCTCTGTGTTGTGAGAGAGTGGTCGCATTCTCGGACACATGGGTTTTGCCCGGGTGCTCCGCTTTTCTCCTACACCAAGATCATACTAATGCTGTCATCTGTGTCATCGAGAGTGATTTGTATAAACGGTTTAGGCCGTTTTATAGTAGATGTAAAATAAATTTTATCTTTTATACAAGTTTACAATTAATGACCTTCAAGATGAAATGATGTTATAATGTAACACCTAACATTGACTGAAATGGACAAATTACCACCAAGTCTACAAATTACAGCATATGGACGCTTGATTAGGCAAGAATCTATCATTACAGAATTTGAATTAACATGAACAATCCCATTAAAAATTCATTCAGTTAAGGCTGATATCTTCTGTTGGAAACCAGTTTTGCAGATTTATATGCAACATTTCAAAGCACTTTGGGTTCCCAAAATTTCCTTCTGAAACATGTTTTTTTTTGCAGATTATGAAATTTGGGTTCCCAAAACCCCATTACCATAGCACAAACTGGAAGTTCCATTTAATACGAGTTTTCAAAAACATCTTTATACATGTCAAAGCAATTTTTACATTTTTATCTGTAATTAATTTAGGACTTCTGGTTTCCTGTCAACGATGTTTACAATTATATTTGTGTTGTTCTTCTTTTTAGATTCAATTTATTCAAAATTGTTCTGAGTCACTGAGTGCTTTATTCGTGCTTCCACTTACCCTTGCATTAATATTTGCTCCTCTTTCTATGAGAACTGACAATACTTCTAGATGGGCTCCTTCAGCAGCAAGATGAAGAGTAACTTGTCCTGAAAAATAATAGAAACTTGTCTTAGAAAATAATAGTAGTAAATGTATCTTAGCAAAATAATAGTAAACTTAGTTGGAAATGCTCTTTGAAGACTTAAAGAGGCACTACCTATATCTACGCAATTTTAATGTAAAATATTAAATACTCAATATTACTGCATTTATATGTATACAAAGCTATTTTATGAGTATTCTAAGAAGAAACATGGTTCGTATTCCAGTTCTGTAAATTATTAATTATGATCAAAACAATATCTTGAATAAAATGCTGCCCAGCCGTTTATTCCTGCCGGAGAACTACGAGTTTTTACGATTTTCTCGGACATGAGCAATGCGATTACAAACTATTCGGCGCAGTTCCGATAGCAAACGAATCGATCGGAACTCTTCGCTAATCAGATGAGGTAGTACCGATTGTAAACGAATAAGATCGGAAAATCTCCGCAATCGGCTTATCTAAAACAATTACGAATACAATTTCAAAAATCCGATCTTTTCAATCCTGTTTTTCCACAGCAAAACGCATATTACATTGTTGAAATTATTGCCATTTACCTTTTTCATAGTCCTCTTTATAATTAAGTAAAGTTTATATCAAGTGGTGGACAAAAAGATATAGGTAGTGCCTCTTTAAAGGAACACATGGCAGTCTTTATAATATTTTTTTAATTTTGAGGGGTCCCATTAGTTGTTCACATAACTTGCATTTTTTTCAATCAATATATCATTTTAAGAACAGTATAAAGCAAACTGTTTCTGCACATTACTAACAGTTGATTATACTGTGTTGGTGGACATATTTAAATAATAATACACTGTTTTCAGTGTTTTGTAAACAGTCAACGTTCATATACAAGCACACCAAGGACAAATGTATTGACCCATAAATAGATTGCTGATAACATTACATCAACAATGCAATGGGAAACCTTAAATGAAATCATATGTGTCTCTGAGTATGTTTTTTGAAACGGTTTTGATGAATCATTTGAATTTTAAAAAATCTCCATTTATAGAAAAAATCCAAACATATTTCCAATTTACATCAATCATATCGCTAGTTTTTGAGTTACATCGATCATCAATTCTTTTTCAAGGGTTTGCATTCTATTTTTGTCGTAAATAAAGAATATTTACCATCATAGTTTCTTCCTTCTAGATTCTGTGGTATCCTCTGGTATGGTATCTCGTATGCATTGTCTCTAGTTTCATCAAAATGAACTGGTTCGAGGAGAATTCTCGCAATCATGCCATATCCTTCTTTTGCCGCAATATGCAACGGGCTGTTACCCTTGTGGTCTCGGACGTCCACGTGAGCCCCGGCAGTAATCAATTTCCTTGTGAGGAGGGGTTGTTTTGTTATGACAGCCAGATGGAGAGGCGACTGCAGGTAGTTGTTTCGAATGTTGAGAAAACTGCTGTCGGGAACCAGTGAGATGAAGTAAATAGCAAGGTTTTCCACAAGCTGGATTATGGATGTGTGCAGTTGTCTGTAAGTAAGCAAACATCGACATTTAATTGAATGTTGTTTAACGGCTCATCAACACAGTACAGGTTATTTAGAGCCGCCCCAGAGAGAGGGGAAGGATACATAGGAATCCGGGAACCTGCCCTACTCTTATTATTGAATAGATTCCTATGGTTCTTTAACGTACTCGGATGATAGACCGATACACGGGACCGCCCGGTTTACGTCCCCATCCAACGGACGAGGCTAAGGAAAAGTGTCTTGCCCAAGAACACACCGACGGAACTCAGTGGCACCACGGAGGATTGAACCCGGGGCCTCTGGTTACAAATCTGCCACGCTACCGACATTTAATAGGATAAATGATGATACTGTGACCGAGTCATGATGTCAATAAAGCATTGCTGATTTCGTTGTCTTTTTGCTGACAGTCTTCAATAAATGCCGTGAATATTTTCTGTTAAAACTGTCACAGTTCATAGATATCTAACAGGTAGATTGATGTTGCATTGTTCAGGCGGTTAGCTCAGTCGGTAAAGCATCGGAACGGTACTCCGAAGGTCCCGGGTTCAAGCCCCGGTCTGGCTGCACAAAACCATAAACTGATTTAAAATGTAATAAATAGATTATTTAATTGCTGTGTTAGATTATAGGGAATTCCTTCACTCGACAGTAAGCATGTTTTGGTTTTCATTCACTGGCATACGCTCATGAAAAGAACCATACGTTACCACCTTATGAAGGATTTCCCGCAGTTATTAAATTCACATTTTTTTTTTTTTAAGAATAGAATATTTATTGTCGTAATATTCATAACAAAGTGAACATAACAATGAACAAACAAGAAATCAAATCATATGATAGCAATTAAGGTAACATATGAAACAGCAGATTTTAATGTATCATTATAAATGACACCCAAGTATTGAGGGACTGCGCAAGACACTCCCAAATTGGCTTGATGTACACATGGGGTAAAAACATGTTATCATCTCTCTAACATATTTATATGTATCCGATATCAACAAATATTTGTTCTTATCAAATAAATGTCATACCAAATAGTTTCAATTGTTAATTTGTTTACCACAATAAAATGTATACTGTCATCAGTAAACAAGTACCATCAGGTACAATTTAATCAGAAAGGAAGAACACTACCATTCAGCCATTGGCTGTTCATGACCAATAGTCACTCCTCCAGTCAGCTGATTTACATAGAGCTGATATGTTAACCCCGGAAATACCCTGTTGTTCCGAAAATAAATCCTTGTAATATGGCTTTTTGGTTTTCTTTCCACAATTTCCAACATGACTTGTCAAAACCGCGGCCCTGTAAAAAGAAAGCTTCGTCACGAAACCGAAGTTCGACGAACTTACGGAGGTTTACTGTATAATGTCCCAAATCTAGAACAGACGTTTTGATCGACTTTGGCAAGTGCGTATGAAAATGCTAAATTATATACAGAAGTTAACACAAATACTTGAAATAGATATAACAAACATAGATCTAATAAAAAGATGCATACGTGTCGCCGTCGTCATCCTGTTGGAAAGCCTGCACAAATGCAGGATTTGGTTGTTCACAAGGTTCAGATTTTTCTGTTTCTTCACATATTGTTTCTGGCCTCTTTTCGTCAACACTAAATAAATCTTCCGATTTTAAATTCGACGATTCAAATCCTTCATCTATGGATGTGCATTTAGTGGAATCAGTTTGTTTCAACGATAAACTCCCAACCCTTTGTTCAATTCCATCAATACCACTAACTTCAGTTCTTCCACTTATGCAACGACCCTCGTGTATTTCACTTTTCAATCCGCCACTGTTAAAACTCTCAGTGCTGTATAAACTGTCTATACCAGAGTCAAACCTATCTGCAGTTGATCCACATTTTCTATCCGCTCTGCTTTTCAAACTGTCGACACCTCGTTGCGGCCCAGATGGACAACAGTCCGTTTCCAAGTCGTGTTCGTTATCCATGTCTTCGTCGACTTGTATTCCACCAGTAACGGAACGAAAGCCTGTCCAAATAAATGAATATCACTTATAAATTCAAATATATTATGTTTATGTCGCTTTCTTTATCGGTAATATGGCAATGAGCTCTTTTCCGCCCTGTGTTTGAAAGGTCGAAATAGGGGAATTTCCAAAATCCTTCACGCTATTTACGCATGTTTAGTCACCAGCCAATGAAATGCGTGACAATTATTCATAAGGGAAATTCCAGAAATGTACGTACATTTCCGTCATACCTTACGGTCAATACCGAATCATCATAAGCTTTCGATCGGAACTATTCGCCAATTTCCATACTCGGTAATCCGACGTTCCGATTGCATAAGCTTTGTGAAGGACGGAATTTACCAATTACGGAAATTAGCGAGGCAGTTTTACGGCAATCACCGAAGCACTGGGAATTTCCAAAATAAAAGAGGCCATTGAAAGGGATATATGTATCAGATGGCAGCTGAAATAAGGTCACAAGTTTACTTTTGAACATTTAAAATAGAGCCAGTAACTGTCAGATTTCATTTAAAAAAATACATTCTTGAATCAGTCGTGAATGATTTATTCGATATACAGAGACAATGTACTGTAGGATACAACATTTATAATTGCATAGACCTATAATTTACGTATGCTTACCTCCGTGATACATGTCCTTCTTTGCAATAGCTATATCTAATAATTATTGACGCTGACATCTAACATACTTCGTTTTTATAGGTTTGATTTTCTTGAAATTACATGTTTCTTTGAAATTACTCCACGGGAATTGGTGATACTAATCTTGAACTCTACATGTGACCTGTACGAATCCCAAGTTAAGTCAGCTAGCTGGGATCCTATATGTTTCATGACATCAATACCATTTAAATGCGGTGATGTAAGGCACTTTTTTTAAAGTAGCTATCCCGCCAACAACAGCCAAATATTATAACATATGACGTACACCCTGGGCTCTTTTCATCACAGGTACACCGTTTCTAAAACTATATACTGACGACCAGATATATATACTATATAACCTACATATTTTGAGAATCTTAACTCTACAAACACAATATAAACGGCTTTAACCAGCCACCCAAACCCCAAAACTGGAGCGTTGAATTAAGAGTTATCAACTCATAATTCAATTTACATATTCGATGAACCCGTAAAAAAAACCTATACGTTTAATCGACACATTTACATTATTATATGACCTGAACACCTGACTAGAGAGCATTGAATTCACCAACCTTCTTAGACTTATTAAGCCCAAGTGAGCAAATTCCAATCACACATATTTCTGTAAGTTTAATGGATAAACGTTGATAATAAGCTGGTATGTATAGATATGATAAATTGTAATGAATATCAGCTTCATGCGATTGTTTATCGGAATATTTGTGAACGAAATTTGAGTACTTCAGCTCAAGTCTAAGAATAGATTCAACAATGGTTGATGACAGTTGTGAGATCGAGTTTTGATAAATGGTTTTGTAATGTAATCAGGCCCGTAGCCAGGTTTTTGAAAAGGGGGGTGCGGAATTGAGTCACGAAGTGGCGATGGGGGTAAGTGCGTGAGGGGTTGTCCCCCTCCTGCAGGTGGGGGGTTAGGGGGACCTCCCCCTAGAAAATTTTGAAATTGAAACGGTAAATCATGCATTCTGGTGACTTTTATATCTATATTTAGGGACAGAAGCTATAGAGCATTTTTTGTATGAAATTTCACTTTTATTGGCCTTACCTCAATACATGCAGTGACAGTGACTGGGGGTAGGTGCGGGAGTGGGTGTCCCCCTCCTGCAGGTGGGGGGTTAGGGGGACCTCCCCCTAGAAAATTTTGAAATTGAAACGGTAAATCATGCATTCTGGTGACTTTTATATCTATATTTAGGGACAGAAGCTATAGAGCATTTTTTGTATGAAATTTCACTTTTATTGGCCTTACCTCAATCATGTCAATACATGCAGGATTTTGTGGCGATGGGGGTAGGTGGGGGTAGGTGCGGGATGGGGTGTTCTCCTCATGCAGGTGGGGGGTAAGGGGGTCCTCCCCCTAGAAAATTTTGAAATTGAAACGGTAAATCATGCATTCTGGTGACTTTTATATCTATATTTAGGGACAGAAGCTATAGAGCATTTTTTGTATGAAATTTCACTTTTATTGGCCTTACCTCAATACATGCAGGTTTTTGAAAAGGGGGGTGCGGATTTGGCCGCAACGCGGCGAATTGAGCCACTAAGTGGCGATGGGGGTAGGTGCGGGAGGGGGTGTCCCCGTCCTGCAGGTGGGGGGTTAGGGGGTCCTCCCACTTGAAAATGTTGAAATTGAAACGGTAAATCATGCATTCTGGTGACTTTTATATCTTAAAGTACAGTACACTGACAAAAAAATCTTGACTTGTCCAAAAAAGTTGGGTGCGGACGCACCCAACGCACCCCCCCTGGCTACGGGTATGGTAATGTTGCTATTATTTGGCGGGTTAGTATGTAAACTTGTTTTATAAAATGATAATACTTAGAGTGATGTATATTTATTTATTACTTTTTTATGAATGAAAAGACTGGGATTTCACAGTGAAATAATATTCATAATTGCTAAATATTAATAACTACCTCCGAACACAAAAATAACTAACTGTGACGCTGAGTCATGACGTCAATAAAGTGTTGGTGACGTCGATGTCACCCGCCGATAACGTTCAATAAAGCAAGTAACTTCTGTTAAAATCACATAATAAACGGATTTTAAATGTAATAAATAGATTATTTAACTGCTGGGTTCGATTATAGGGAAATCCTTCACTCAATGGTAGACGTGATGTTTTCCACACGTCTACCATCTCGTGAAGGATTTCCCTATAATCGATCCCAGCAGTTAAATAATCTCTATATATTGTTATTCATATTGTACCAAATTCACTTAGGAATAGTTGCGAATGCATAATGTTCCACTATATAGCTATTCAGAAAAGAACGAATACATTTATTTTTTTTATAGAATTTTACGATTTTATTTTCATTCTTATTGCAAAATATTTAACACCTCTAGTTTTAAATGTTGGTTCCGCATACATGTACGTTTTTTTCAGGACCGGAAACAGGATTTTTTGACAGGGGTTCCACTAGTATGAAATGTTGATTCTGCATACATACATGTACGTTTTTTTCAGAACCGTAAACAGGATTGTTCAGCAGGGAGTCTAATATATATAATTTGTTAAATCCGGGTTAAGCAGTTACACTTATAATTTCATTAATTTGTTTTCAACATTCTTGTTAAAACATGCACATTTTCATCAACGTTATTACATTTAAGATTTCATAATTAAGAGACAAATTAAAGTAACTCGCAAATTAAAACAACCTTAACCCAAGAACGTGGTGATTTAGAACCTACACATAAAAACAAAAGGCCCTCACTCTGTAAATATTTAGTGGAATTCAAGTGAAAAACAAAGCTTCCACGCTCTAAACAAAAGGGCCAAAACAGCCACGAATGTTATTGAAGCTTTTAATGACACCTCTCGGTATCTGGATGACATACTGAACATTGACAACCCTTTCTTTCCAACTATGGTTCATAATATTTATCCTAAAGAACTTCGGCTTAATAAAGAAAATATATCTGATAATAACGCTTCTTTTCTTGATTTAGATCTCTCGATTGAAAATGGTAAAATAATTAGCAAAATCTATGACAAGAGAGATGCTTTTAATTTTGACATTGTTAATTATCCCCACTTGGATGGGGATGTTCCCCGAGCAACTTCTTATGGGGTGTATCTGTCTCAACTTATTCGTTTTTCTAGAGCTTGTACTCGAGTTGAGGACTTTAATATTCGTAATCTTTGTATAACTAATAAGTTACTCAATCAGGGTTACCGTTACCATAAACTTCGTAAAACCTTTGCCAAATTTTATTATCGTAACCCTGATCTTCTTTCCAAATATAAATGTAATTTAAGGACTCTTCTGCGACAAGGACTATCACAACCTGACTTCTATGGTGATGTGAATTATAAACTTCGTAAGATTCTTGGTCATGATCACTTTCATACTATCTTTGTTAAACTTGTTAAAAGGTTTATCAAAAGAGGTTATGACCCTATCATTTTGCAACGTACTGCATGCTTGGTGGTGGACCCTTTTACAGTTCGCCACTATGCTTTCCTCTTTAATTGTACGATGACCGGACAGGCTGCGGACCCTGTGATGACGCCTACCTAAAGCCCATTGGGACGGTGGCGTTTGATGTTTGTCCATGATCTTTCTTGTCGTGCCCTTAATGGTTTATTCTCTAACTGCTCTGGCTTCTGCAAAGTCATTGAGTACCTTCATTGTGGCTTTCTAGGCTATTGTTTTTTTGTATTATATTTACACGAGCATATTTGTGTTTTACTTATATTGCCTATTGATGCTGCCTTGTTGGTTAGAGATTAGATCATGGCGGGGATTTATTTATTTACACTGTCCTGTTTTAATGGGATGACAGTTGGGTAAGTGTGAGGTTTGGTGCACCCTAGAACCGGTTTAAACCCCCAGTGGCCTACTTTGCCACTTACCGTTCCAAGGCGGTAGCCCTATTGTCAACCCTTTTGTGTTTGTGATGTCGTTTGCATTTTTTATTACTTTTGTCTTTTCGTTTGTCTGTTTGCGTGTTTGTTTTTGTGTTTTGTGGTTGACTGTCGTCCTTGAATGCTGCTTTCCCTGTCCGATACTTTTATCCTTTTTTGATCTTCGAAAAGATGAAACAAATGTCAGTCATCATTAACAGAATGAAATCGAGCAGTCGATGACACGCCATCGCAAATTCACGCGCCCGCCTTAAAGTGGTCAGACCACTTAGTGTACGTATATGGTTATAGGGTGGGATCTCAACGGTTTCCAAGTTATAACCCAGTGGCTATTTCCCCAGGGGCGGGGACGGACCCCGGGGCCGATGGTGGCTTGATGGTTGTATCCGTCTGTTCATGCCCAATATAAATGTATATTTGGTTCTAGGGTGTGGATCTCAACAGTTTCCAAGTTGTAAACCAGGAGTTATGTCCCCATGGTGGAGATTGACTCATAGGCCGATGCTGCTTGGATGGTTGTATCCTTCTGTTCATGCCCAGTAAGTGTATGTGGTTATAAGGTGGGAATCTCAAAAGTTTACAAAATATGACTCAGGCATTCAAACCACGGTCCTTGAATCTGTGGTTCTCGGTTGGGGATCTCAAAGGTTGCAAGTTAGGACCCAAAAGTCCAAACCACGTTCCTTGAACTTGTGGTTCTGCTATGGGCAAATATCCCATTTTCATCGGCCCATCGCCTCTAGTTTCACAGTTTCTGATATCAGTTCTAACATGTATAATAATAGCCAGTATCAATTCGGTCGGGTAATCTGGCGATACCACGTGACTTTTGATCGGATTCGCGGCAAAATGTTCGCGGCAAAATAGCTCAGATATGTTTTTGCTTCATTGGCATTGCGAATTTTATTCAACACATGTGAGCCCTGTGTATGCATCAAGTACTTTCCTGTAATGCAAACGACTATTACGCAGCTCGCCATACGCAGCTCGCCATACGCTTTCTTTTATTTCCAATACTTGTGAGGGCGAATAACATTTTAAAGGAACACATGGCATTCTTGATTTTTTAAAAACTCGCGGCGTCCCGTTAGTTTTTCTACATAAATTGCGTTTATTCAATCATAATATTAACTATAAGAATATTATAAAGCAACTTGTGTGTGCATATAACTAACTGTTGGTTACATAAATAATACATTCAAACATGAAGTTGAATAATGGAGAAAAGTTAGAAGTAGTAGTAGTAGTAGTTAATTGTAATGCTTAATAAACACTTCAAGATTCCCATGTGGCGGAGGAACGCGCTTTAGTTGAATATGTTAAAGGAAGTGTTATGAAGGAAGTGTTATGAAGCCAAAACTTTCCTAAATCGAGCGCTTTGTTGTTGTTTTGCCATGAACACGATAAAAAAAGACACCATGTGAAATGATCCATGTGAATGAAGTACAAACACACTTCCGCAACTGGAACTATTTGATTTTGACGTGTTTTTGAGAACAGGACAAAGTCAAGAATGACTAACTAATCAGAATGCAGTAAATATGTGTATTGTTCGCAGTTTGCAATTATTAACTGTTGATTACATTTCACCAACAATGTATTCAAATCTATAGCAGAATAACGAAGAAAATTTGAAAACTTTAAAATTGAATTGCATTGAATTGGGTTTTACGGCGCATCAACACATGAAAGGTTATATGGCGCCTAACAGGAATGAACATGCCAGGCTCATCCTCCATTTACATCAAGTTAAAATATGGAGAATGGGCTAGAACCTATGTAAGAAGATGTATATATGCAAGCAGATTTAAAATCAAAATGATACTGGATTAATAAATCAGAGGCTAATTTTAATGCTTGATAAAGACTTCAAAGACTGCCATGTATCCCTTGAAAAATATTTTGAAAACGTTTAAAAAATGCCCATTTCAGTGAAGCTAATGGTAAACAAATTTATACGAAAGACGCACTTTACTGTTCAAACACTTTATTAGTCACAGGTCTATTTATCAAAACATTGTTATTAAAAATAAATTACAAATCTGTTCAATATCACCACAATTAAGTAGTCAACACATTTACAGAAGGTCGTTTCACTGACCAATTTCTTGCCATTTCTTAGACTATATCTTTATATGTTTCTAGTATTGATACTGCAACACCACATTTCGAAGATTATGAGCAGGATTCCTGGTTAGAACCATTGTCAGTACTAAGCAGTGTGGATTAATGATCTTGTTCGAGGATAAATAACATGGCCAGGGCGAGAATCGAAACCACGACTTCTCTCTGAAGTCCGACACGCTACCTCTGGACCACACACTATCATTATAAGATTATGTGCAGGTTTCCTGGGTAGAACCAGTACAAAGCAATGTGGATTAATTATCTTACTCAAGGACAAATAAGCTCAAGACTAAATTACATGGCCACGGCGAGGATCGAAGCCACAACCTTTTTATCTGAAGTCCGACGCTCTACCACTGAACCACGCACTCCACTATCATTAGATACTTTAAGCGCAATCGGTAGCGCGGCGGATTTGTAACCGAAGGCCCCGGGTTCAATCCTCCGTGGTGCCACTGAGTTTCGTCGGTGTGTTCTTGGGCAAGACACTTTCCCTTAGCCTCGTCCGTCGGATGGGGACGTAAACCGGGCAAGAACCATAGGAATCTATTCGATAATAAGAGTAGGGCACGGTTCCCGGATTCCTGTGTATCTCTCCTCTCTCTGGGGCGGCCATACTGTGTTGATGAGACGTTAATCAACATTCAACTCAACTTCACAATTCCGAACTATCACGTTTTTTGGAGCCAACTAAAAGTACACGATATATTTCCACATGAAGATGAAGACATGAAGTCTCAAAATACAGTGGAGCACATACTGTTGGAACAATAGAGGGCGCGTCTTCAAATATCTATTCCAACATTATCACCGATTTTTTCAAATTGTGATTTTAATACATCCTAGTTAACACCCTTTACATCCTAGTAAACACTCTATACTGAAACGAAATAAAAACAGAACTCGAGAATTTCCGCTATACAATATGTATGTACAATATGCTGGTTATTCGAGCCAAACACTACCACATTACACTGCAAATAGTATTCCTTCAAAGTTTCATTATTCACAGACTACGCGATTGGCTCAAGCCTGTGAGCAAACTTAGGATGCAAATTTTGCAAATAAAACTCTACGTTAAGTACAGGACTGAAATGTCAAAGAGGAACTTCAACATTTATGAATTTATTGTTACAAGGTGTACTGTGATTAAAACGTCTACATCACAGTTGTGTCCTTTCTCTAACTGCATCTCTTTTTTTGTTACAAAACATCTTTGGATTTCTTATGTGGAATATATACAATATGCAGCGGAAATTCCCGTGTTGCGTTTCTTTTTCGCTTTAGTATATCTTATAAACTGTAGGCAAGTGAAAGATATGTTACATTAACGGTATTACATAGCACTCTGTGTTAAAGTAAATGCAGGGTCACGGCGTACATTATCGATATGGCTGTTCACCTAGTGCATTTAGGCACACCCATAACATTTGGAGGGAACCCAATAGCTTGTGTGTGTGGGTGTGGGTGTTGGTGTGGGGGGAGTGATGTTGCACGCATATACACGTTTAGGAGTGCCCATAAGTATAACATTTGGAGGGAATTGAATTGAATTGAATTGGGTTTTAAGGCGCACCAACACTGAATTGGGTTTTAAGGCGCACCAACACATGAAAGGTTATATGGCGCCTATTTCATCCTCCATTTACATCGAGATAAAATATGGAGAATGGGCCTAAAACCTTTTTACCGGCAGAACTGCAGAGTTGCTGCAAATTCTATAGTAGACACTCCATTAACGATGGAGCCACGTTTCCACATTTGCATACGCGGTGTCAAGATAAAGTGGGGGGGGGGGGGGGGGGGGGGGGGGGGGGGGGGGGGGGGGGGGGTCAAGATAAAGGCCTTGAATGAGCATGATAAAAAATGACAAAATGAGTACGGGGGGGGGGGGGGGGGGGGGGGGCGGTGTCAATATAAAGACCTTGAATGAGCATGATACAATATGACAAAATGAATAGGGGGGGGGGGGGGGGGGGGGGGGCGGTGTCAATATAAAGACCTTGAATGAGCATGATACAATATGACAAAATGAATACGTGGGGGGGGGGGGGGGGGGGTACCCCGGCAACCACACGGGGCACATCTGGACCAAAACAAACCATCTGGATGAATCAAAAGAAGACGATTTTTAAATGTTTTTGATGTATGAATATGTGAAAAGTTGAAAACCCGCCAACAAGATCGTGGAGAGTCCCTTAAATCCGTTAAACATTTTAAATAGCAGTAGACAATCTGCAATGTGTGACTATAAGGTAAGCGATACTGAAAACGAAGAAGAACATATACAATTTTCTTTACCTGTCCATGCTTTCCGGTGCGTAGGTATGTGCATTTTAAAGGGACTGGGTGTGATCTAAATGTCATTACATGATTTCCCCCATGTTCGTGTTAAAGGGACTGCATGGTATAATCTAAATGTCATTACATGATCGAGCATTAACCCACGAAAGTTCTCAAATTAATGCCCCCCTCCCCCAACTCTCACACACACACTTTAAATTAACTCCCATGTATTTCAGACATTCTAATTAACCAAAAAACACGTCACTGTCTAAAATTGCTAACCTTTTAAATTAATCAGTTTATAAATATTAAGACAAAATTCTTAACATTGTGTAAGAACAAGATCCGCCACTCAAGGAAGTAGGGCACAACCGTTCATCACTCATCTTGAAAGGTTAGGTTGAACTGACTTACCATTAGGTCGACCGAGTTATCTTGATAGGCGAGGTTGGTCTGACCTAACATTAGATCGATTGAGCTATCTTGATAGGCGTGGTTGGTCAGACCCAACATTAGATCGAATGAGCTATCTTGATAGGTGTGGTTGGTCAGACCCAACATTAGACCGATTGAGGGCAAAGGTCTGTAGCTCTAAAGCCAAGCCTTATCCATTGACCTAATGACCTAGCGGTAGATACACTGAACTATAGGCTAGGCTGGACCGACCTAACATTGTTTGACCTATCTTGAAGGGTAAGACTGACCTGACATAATTTATATCCGTCGACTTATCTGGAAAGGTTAATTTGAAATTGATCTAGTATCTGGATAGGTTAGATTGGATTCATCTAAAATTACATGGAAAGACCTATTACTGGTAATTTCAATGTGTTAAAGCATTTTAATACAGGTATAATACATGGCACACCAACAATTAGGTTATCACAACTGACACCTCAGCATAACAATACAATAATATCAATATAACATACCAGAAAGCATGTGTACTTAAGGTAAATAAATAAGATATAAAGCACAAATATGAAATAAACTGGATAACAATTGGAGTAAATTGGGTTTTAAGGGACATCAAGTCACCAACCAGTATGAACATTTCAGGCTCACCCTCCATTTACGTCAAGATTCCCCCCCAACCCCCACAAAGTGCCCCCGGGGAGACCATCCGGGGAGACCTCCACAAAGTGGGGGAGACATAAATATGCAGAATATGCCTAGAACCGTCTTACCTGGAGTTTCTGCAAATTCTGTTGTAAACACTTCATTTTTCGCCACTATTAATGTTTTCTGCCACCACTCAAGTACCACCCAGAACTATACAGGGACGATGATGCACCCAGAACAATACAGGGACGATGATGCACCCAGAACAATACATGGACGATGATGCACCCAGAACAATACAGGGACGATGATGCACCCAGAACAATACAGGGACGATGATGCACCCAGAACAATACATGGACGATGATGCACCCAGAACAATACAGGGACGATGATGCACCCAGAACAATACAGGGACGATGATGCACCCAGAACAATACAGGGACGATGATGCACCCAGAACAATACAGGGACGATGATGCACCCAGAACAATACAGGGACGATGATGCACCCAGAACAATACAGGGACGATGATGCACCCAGAACAATACATGGACGATGATGCACCCAGAACAATACAGGGACGATGATGCACCCAGAACAATACAGGGATGATGATGCACCCAGAACAATACAGGGATGATGATGCACCCAGAACAATACAGGGACGATGATGCACCCAAAACAATACAGGGACGATGATGCACCCAGAACAATACAGGGACGATGATGCACCCAGAACAATACAGGGACGATGATGCACCCAGAACAATACAGGGACGATGATGCACCCAGAACAATACAGGGACGATGATGCACCCAGAACAATACAGGGATGATGATGCACCCAGAACAATACATGGATGATGATGCACCCAGAACTATACAGGGACGATGATGCACCCAGAACAATACAGGGACGATGATGCACCCAGAACAATACATGGACGATGATGCACCCAGAACAATACAGGGACGATGATGCACCCAGAACAATACAGGGACGATGATGCACCCAGAACAATACAGGGACGATGATGCACCCAGAACAATACAGGGACGATGATGCACCCAGAACAATACAGGGACGATGATGCACCCAGAACAATACAGGGACGATGATGCACCCAGAACAATACATGGACGATGATGCACCCAGAACAATACAGGGACGATGATGCACCCAGAACAATACAGGGATGATGATGCACCCAGACCAATACAGGGACGATGATGCACCCAGAACAATACAGGGACGATGATGCACCCAGAACAATACAGGGACGATGATGCACCCAGAACAATACAGGGACGATGATGCACCCAGAACAATACAGGGACGATGATGCACCCAGAACAATACAGGGACGATGATGCACCCAGAACAATACAGGGACGATGATGCACCCAGAACAATACAGGGACGATGATGCACCCAGAACAATACATGGACGATGATGCACCCAGAACAATACAGGGACGATGATGCACCCAGAACAATACAGGGATGATGATGCACCCAGAACAATACATGGATGATGATGCACCCAGAACAATACATGGATGATGATGCACCCAGACCAATACATGGATGATGATGCAACCAGACCAATACATGGATGATGATGCACCCAGACCAATACATGGATGATGATGCAACCAGACCAATACATGGATGATGATGCACCCAGACCAATACATGGATGATGATGCAACCAGACCAATACAGGGATGATGATGCACCCAGAACTATACAGGGATGACGATGCACCCAGACCAATACAGGGATGATGATGCACCCAGAACAATACAGGGGTCATGTTACTCAGACTGCTCGCACTGCACGTAGTGTCGTAATAAGAATTCTGTACATTTATGATGCACCCAGAACTATACAGGGATGGTGATGCACCCAGAACAATACATGGATGATGATGCACCCAGAACAATACATGGATGATGATGCACCCAGACCAATACAGGGATGATGATGCACCCAGAACAATACATGGATGATGATGCAACCAGACCAATACATGGATGATGATGCACCCAGAACAATACATGGATGATGATGCACCCAGACCAATACAGGGATGATGATGCACCCAGACCAATACATGGATGATGATGCAACCAGACCAATACATGGATGATGATGCACCCAGACCAATACATGGATGATGATGCAACCAGACCAATACATGGATGATGATGCACCCAGACCAATACATGGATGATGATGCACCCAGACCAATACATGGATGATGATGCAACCAGACCAATACAGGGATGATGATGCACCCAGAACTATACAGGGATGACGATGCACCCAGACCAATACAGGGATGACGATGCACCCAGAACAATACAGGGATGATGATGCAACCAGACCAATACAGGGATGATGATGCACCCAGAACTATACATGGATGATGATGCAACCAGACCAATACAGGGATGACGATGCACCCAGAACAATACAGGGATGACGATGCACCCAGAACAATACAGGGGTCATGTTACTCAGACTGCTCGCACTGCACGTAGTGTCGTAATAAGAATTCTGTACATTTATGATGCACCCAGAACTATACAGGGATGGTGATGCACCCAGAACAATACATGGATGATGATGCACCCAGAACAATACATGGATGATGATGCACCCAGACCAATACAGGGATGATGATGCACCCAGAACAATACAGGGGTCATGTTACTCAGACTGCTCGCACTGCACGTAGTGTCGTAATAAGAATTCTGTACATTTATGATGCACCCAGAACTATACAGGGATGGTGATGCACCCAGAACAATACATGGATGATGATGCACCCAGAACAATACATGGATGATGATGCACCCAGACCAATACAGGGATGATGATGCACCCAGAACAATACATGGATGATGATGCACCCAGAACAATACATGGATGATGATGCACCCAGAACAATACAGGGATGATGATGCACCCAGAACAATACATGGATGATGATGCACCCAGAACAATACAGGGATGATGATGCACCCAGAACAATACAGGGATGATGATGCACCCAGACCAATACAGGGATGATGATGCACCCAGAACAATACAGGGATGAAGATGCACCCAGACCAATACAGGGATGATGATGCACCCAGACCAATACAGGGATGATGATGCACCCAGACCAATACAGGGATGATGATGCACCCAGAACAATACAGGGATGATGATGCACCCAGAACAATACATGGATGATGATGCACCCAGACCAATACAGGGATGATGATGCACCCAGAACAATACATGGATGATGATGCACCCAGAACAATACATGGATGATGATGCACCCAGACCAATACAGGGATGATGATGCACCCAGACCAATACATGGATGATGATGCAACCAGACCAATACATGGATGATGATGCACCCAGACCAATACATGGATGATGATGCAACCAGACCAATACATGGATGATGATGCACCCAGACCAATACATGGATGATGATGCACCCAGACCAATACATGGATGATGATGCAACCAGACCAATACAGGGATGATGATGCACCCAGAACTATACAGGGATGACGATGCACCCAGACCAATACATGGATGATGATGCACCCAGACCAATACATGGATGATGATGCAACCAGACCAATACAGGGATGATGATGCACCCAGACCAATACATGGATGATGATGCACCCAGAACAATATAGGGATGATGATGCACCCAGACCAATACATGGATGATGATGCAACCAGACCAATACAGGGATGATGATGCACCCAGAACAATACATGGATGATGATGCACCCAGAACAATACAGGGATGATGATGCACCCAGACCAATACATGGATGATGATGCACCCAGACCAATACATGGATGATGATGCACCCAGACCAATACAGGGATGACGATGCACCCAGAACAATACAGGGATGATGATGCAACCAGACCAATACAGGGATGACGATGCACCCAGAACAATACAGGGATGACGATGCACCCAGAACAATACAGGGGTCATGTTACTCAGACTGCTCGCACTGCACGTAGTGTCGTAATAAGAATTCTGTACATTTATGATGCACCCAGAACTATACAGGGATGGTGATGCACCCAGAACAATACATGGATGATGATGCACCCAGAACAATACATGGATGATGATGCACCCAGACCAATACAGGGATGATGATGCACCCAGAACAATACAGGGGTCATGTTACTCAGACTGCTCGCACTGCACGTAGTGTCGTAATAAGAATTCTGTACATTTATGATGCACCCAGAACTATACAGGGATGGTGATGCACCCAGAACAATACATGGATGATGATGCACCCAGAACAATACATGGATGATGATGCACCCAGACCAATACAGGGATGATGATGCACCCAGAACAATACATGGATGATGATGCACCCAGAACAATACATGGATGATGATGCACCCAGAACAATACAGGGATGATGATGCACCCAGAACTATACATGGATGATGATGCACCCAGACCAATACAGGGATGATGATGCACCCAGAACAATATGGGGATGACGATGCACCCAGAACAATACAGGGATGATGATGCAACCAGACCAATACAGGGATGACGATGCACCCAGA
This sequence comes from Cyrtodaria siliqua, assembly GCA_037043455.1. NCBI lineage: Eukaryota > Metazoa > Mollusca > Bivalvia > Adapedonta > Hiatellidae > Cyrtodaria > Cyrtodaria siliqua. Next base: position 102,992 of record JAWPHD010004670.1, read on the forward strand.
ACTATACAGGGATGGTGATGCACCCAGAACAATACATGGATGATGATGCACCCAGAACAATACATGGATGATGATGCACCCAGAACAATACATGGATGACGATGCACCCAGAACTATACAGGGATGATGATGCACCCAGAACAATACAGGGATGACGATGCACCCAGAACAATACAGAGATGATGATGCACCCAGAACTATACAGGGATGATGATGCACCCAGAACAATACAGGGATGAAGATGCACCCAGAACAATACAGGGATGATGATGCACCCAGAACAATACAGGGATGATGATGCACCAAGAACAATACAGGGATGATGATGCACCCAGAACAATACAGGGATGATGATGCACCCAGAACTATACAGGGATGATGATGCACCCAGAACAATACAGGGATGATGATGCACCCAGACCAATACAGGGACGATGATGCACCCAGACCAATACAGGGATGATGATGCACCCAGAACAATACAGGGATGACGATGCACCCAGAACAATACAGGGATGATGATGCACCCAGAACAATACATGGATGATGATGCACCCAGAACAATACAGGGATGACGATGCACCCAGAACAATACAGGGATGATGATGCATCCAGAACAATACAGGGATGATGATGCACCCAGAACAATACATGGATGATGATGCACCCAGACCAATACAGGGATGATGATGCACCCAGACCAATACAGGGATGATGATGCACCCAGAACAATACAGGGATGACGATGCACCCAGAACAATACATGGATGATGATGCACCCAGAACAATACATGGATGATGATGCACCCAGACCAATACAGGGATGATGATGCACCCAGACCAATACAGGGATGATGATGCACCCAGAACAATACAGGGATGACGATGCACCCAGAACAATACATGGATGATGATGCACCCAGAACAATACATGGATGATGATGCACCCAGACCAATACAGGGACGATGATGCACCCAGAACAATACAGGGATGATGATGCACCCATAACAATACATGGATGATGATGCACCCAGAACAATACATGGATGATGATGCACCCAGAACAATACATGGATGATGATGCACCCAGAACAATACAGGGATGATGATGCACCCAGAACAATACAGGGATGATGATGCACCCAGAACAATACAGGGATGATGATGCACCCAGAACTATACAGGGATGATGATGCACCAAGAACAATACGGGGGTCATGTTACTCAGACTGCTCGCACTGCACGTAGTGTCGTAATAAGAATTCTGTACATTTATGATGCACCCAGAAGTATACAGGGATGGTGATGCACCCAGAACAATACATGGATGATGATGCACCCAGAACAATACAGGGATGGTGATGCACCCAGAACTATACAGGGATGATGATGCACCCAGAACAATACAGTGATGACGATGCACCCAAAACAATACAGGGAGTATGATGCACCCAGACCAATACAGGGATGATGATGCACCCAGACCAATACATGGATGATGATGCACCCAGACCAATACATGGATTATGATGCACCCAGAACAATACAGGGATGATGATGCACCCAGACCAATACATGGATGATGATGCACCCAGAACAATACAGGGATGATGATGCACCCAAAACAATATATGGATTATGATGCACCCAGACCAAAACATGGATTATGATGCACCCAGAACAATACAGGGATGATGATGCACCCAGAACAATACATGGATGATGATGCACCCAGAACAATACAGGGATGATGATGCACCCAAAACAATATATGGATTATGATGCACCCAGACCAAAACATGGATTATGATGCACCCAGAACAATACAGGGATGATGATGCACCCAGAACAATACAGGGATGATGATGCAACCAGACCAATACAGGGATGACGATGCACCCATAACTATACAGGGATGACGATGTACCCAGAACAATACAGGGATGACGATGCACCCAGACCAATACAGGGATGACGATGCACCCAGACCAATACAGGGATGACGATGCACCCAGAACAATACATGGATGATGATGCACCCAGACCAATACATGGATGATGATGCACCCAGAACAATATAGGGATGATGATGCACCCAGACCAATACATGGATGACGATGCACCCAGAACAATACATGGATGATGATGCACCCAGAACAATACAGGGATGACGATGCACCCAGACCAATACATGGATGACGATGCACCCAGACCAATACATGGATGATGATGCACCCAGAACAATACAGGGATGACGATGCACCCAGACCAATACATGGATGACGATGCACCCAGACCAATACAGGGATGACGATGCACCCAGAACAATACATGGATGATGATGCACCCAGAACAATACAGGGATGATGATGCACCCAGACCAATACAGGGACGATGATGCACCCAGACCAATACAGGGATGATGATGCACCCAGAACAATACAGGGATGACGATGCACCCAGAACAATACAGGGATGATGATGCACCCAGACCAATACAGGGACGATGATGCACCCAGACCAATACAGGGATGATGATGCACCCAGAACAATACAGGGATGACGATGCACCCAGAACAATACATGGATGATGATGCACCCAGAACAATACATGGATGATGATGCACCCAGACCAATACAGGGACGATGATGCACCCAGACCAATACAGGGATGATGATGCACCCAGAACAATACAGGGATGATGATGCACCCAGAACAATACATGGATGATGATGCACCCAGAACAATACATGGATGATGATGCACCCAGAACAATACATGGATGATGATGCACCCAGAACAATACAGGGATGATGATGCACCCAGAACAATACAGGGATGATGATGCACCCAGAACTATACAGAGATGATGATGCACCAAGAACAATACGGGGGTCATGTTACTCAGACTGCTCGCACTGCACGTAGTGTCGTAATAAGAATTCTGTACATTTATGATGCACCCAGAAGTATACAGGGATGGTGATGCACCCAGAACAATACATGGATGATGATGCACCCAGAACAATACAGGGATGGTGATGCACCCAGAACTATACAGGGATGATGATGCACCCAGAACAATACAGTGATGACGATGCACCCAAAACAATACAGGGAGTATGATGCACCCAGACCAATACAGGGATGATGATGCACCCAGACCAATACATGGATGATGATGCACCCAGACCAATACATGGATTATGATGCACCCAGAACTATACAGGGGTGATGATGCACCCAGAACAATACAGGGATGATGATGCACCCAAAACAATATATGGATTATGATGCACCCAGACCAAAACATGGATTATGATGCACCCAGAACAATACAGGGATGATGATGCACCCAGAACAATACATGGATGATGATGCACCCAGAACAATACAGGGATGATGATGCACCCAAAACAATATATGGATTATGATGCACCCAGACCAAAACATGGATTATGATGCACCCAGAACAATACAGGGATGATGATGCAACCAGACCAATACAGGGATGACGATGCACCCATAACTATACAGGGATGACGATGTACCCAGAACAATACAGGGATGACGATGCACCCAGACCAATACAGGGATGACGATGCACCCAGACCAATACAGGGATGACGATGCACCCAGAACAATACATGGATGATGATGCACCCAGACCAATACATGGATGATGATGCACCCAGAACAATATAGGGATGATGATGCACCCAGACCAATACATGGATGACGATGCACCCAGAACAATACATGGATGATGATGCACCCAGAACAATACAGGGATGACGATGCACCCAGACCAATACATGGATGACGATGCACCCAGACCAATACATGGATGATGATGCACCCAGAACAATACAGGGATGACGATGCACCCAGACCAATACATGGATGACGATGCACCCAGACCAATACAGGGATGACGATGCACCCAGAACAATACATGGATGATGATGCACCCAGACCAATACATGGATGATGATGCACCCAGAACAATATAGGGATGATGATGCACCCAGACCAATACATGGATGCCGATGCACCCAGACCAATACAGGGATGACGATGCACCCATAACTATACAGGGATGACGATGCACCCAGACCAATACAGGGATGACGATGCACCCAGAACAATACAGGGATGATGATGCACCCAGACCAATACAGGGATGATGATGCACCCAGACCAATACATGGATGATGATGCACCCAGACCAATACGTGGATGATGATGCACCAAGAACAATACAGGGATGATGATGCACCCAGACCAATACAGGGATGATGATGCACCCAGACCAATACAGGGATGATGATGCACCCAGAACAATACAGGGATGAAGATGCACCCAGAACAATACAGGGATGATGATGCACCCAGAACAATACAGGGATGATGATGCACCCAGAACAATACAGGGATGATGATGCACCCAGAACAATACAGGGATGATGATGCACCAAGAACAATACATGGATGATGATGCACCCAGACCAATACAGGGATGATGATGCACCCAGACCAATACAGGGATGATGATGCACCCAGAACAATACATGGATGATGATGCACCCAGAACAATACAGGGATGAAGATGCACCCAGAACAATACAGGGATGATGATGCACCCAGAACAATACAGGGATGATGATGCACCCAGAACAATACAGGGATGAAGATGCACCCAGAACAATACAGGGATGATGATGCACCCAGAACAATACATGGATGATGATGCACCCAGAACAATACAGGGATGAAGATGCACCCAGAACAATACAGGGATGATGATGCACCCAGACCAATACAGGGATGATGATGCACCCAGAACAATACAGGGATGATGATGCACCCAGAACAATACAGGGATGAAGATGCACCCAGAACAATACAGGGATGATGATGCACCCAGAACAATACAGGGATGATGATGCACCCAGAACAATACAGGGATGATGATGCACCCAGAACAATACAGGGATGAAGATGCACCCAGAACAATACAGGGATGATGATGCACCAAGAACAATACAGGGATGATGATGCACCCAGAACAATACAGGGATGAAGATGCACCCAGAACAATACAGGGATGATGATGCACCCAGAACAATACAGGGATGATGATGCACCAAGAACAATACAGGGATGAAGATGCACCCAGAACAATACAGGGATGATGATGCACCCAGAACAATACATGGATGATGATGCACCCAGAACAATACAGAGATGATGATGCACCCAGAACAATACAGGGATGATGATGCACCCAGACCAATACAGGGATGATGATGCACCCAGAACAATACAGGGATGATGATGCACCCAGAACAATACAGGGATGAAGATGCACCCAGAACAATACAGGGATGATGATGCACCCAGAACAATACATGGATGATGATGCACCCAGAACAATACAGGGATGAAGATGCACCCAGAACAATACAGGGATGATGATGCACCCAGAACAATACATGGATGATGATGCACCCAGAACAATACAGAGATGATGATGCACCCAGAACAATACAGGGATGACGATGCACCCAGAACAATACAGGGATGAAGATGCACCCAGAACAATACAGGGATGATGATGCACCCAGAACAATACAGGGATGATGATGCACCCAGACCAATACAGGGATGACGATGCACCAAGAACAATACAGGGATGATGATGCACCCAGACCAATACAGGGATGATGATGCACCCAGAACAATACAGGGATGAAGATGCACCCAGACCAATACATGGATGATGATGCACCCAGACCAATACATGGATGATGATGCACCCAGACCAATACATGGATGATGATGCACCCAGAACAATACAGGGATGATGATGCACCCAGAACAATACATGGATGATGATGCACCCAGAACAATACAGAGATGACGATGCACCCAGAACAATACAGGGATGACGATGCACCCAGAACAATACAGGGATGAAGATGCACCCAGAACAATACAGGGATGATGATGCACCCAGAACAATACAGGGATGCTGATGCACCCAGACCAATACATGGATGATGATGCACCCAGACCAATACATGGATTATGATGCACCCAGAACTATACAGGGGTGATGATGCACCCAGAACAATACAGGGATGATGATGCACCCAGACCAATACATGGATGATGATGCACCCAGACCAAAACATGGATTATGATGCACCCAGAACAATACAGGGATGATGATGCACCCAGAACAATACAGGGATGATGATGCACCCAGACCAATACATGGATGATGATGCACCCAGACCAATACAGGGATGCCGATGCACCCAGACCAATACAGGGATGACGATGCACCCATAACTATACAGGGATGACGATGCACCCAGAACAATACAGGGATGATGATGCACCCAGACCAATACAGGGATGCCGATGCACCCAGAACAATACAGGGATGACGATGCACCCATAACTATACAGGGATGACGATGCACCCAGAACAATACAGGGATGACGATGCACCCAGACCAATACAGGGATGACGATGCACCCAGACCAATACAGGGATGACGATGCACCCAGAACAATACATGGATGATGATGCACCCAGACCAATACAGGGATGATGATGCACCCAGACCAATACATGGATGATGATGCACCCATACCAATACGTGGATGATGATGCACCAAGAACAATACAGGGATGATGATGCACCCAGAACAATACAGGGATGAAGATGCACCCAGAACAATACAGGGATGATGATGCACCCAGAACAATACATGGATGATGATGCACCCAGAACAATACAGAGATGATGATGCACCCAGAACAATACAGGGATGACGATGCACCCAGAACAATACATGGATGATGATGCACCCAGAACAATACAGGGATGACGATGCACCCAGAACAATACAGGGATGATGATGCACCCAGAACAATACATGGATGATGATGCACCCAGACCAATACATGGATGATGATGCACCCAGACCAATACAGGGATGACGATGCACCCAGAACAATACATGGATGATGATGCACCCAGAACAATACAGGGATGACGATGCACCCAGAACAATACAGGGATGATGATGCACCCAGACCAATTCAGGGATGAAGATGCACCCAGAACAATACATGGATGATGATGCACCCAGAACAATACAGGGATGAAGATGCACCCAGAACAATACATGGATGATGATGCACCCAGAACAATACAGAGATGATGATGCACCCAGAACAATACAGGGATGACGATGCACCCAGAACAATACATGGATGATGATGCACCCAGAACAATACAGGGATGACGATGCACCCAGACCAATACAGGGATGATGATGCACCCAGAACAATACAGAGATGATGATGCACCCAGACCAATACAGGGATGACGATGCACCCAGACCAATACAGGGATGATGATGCACCCAGAACAATACAGGGATGACGATGCACCCAGAACAATACATGGATGATGATGCACCCAGAACAATACGGGGATGATGATGCACCCAGACCAATACGGGGATGATGATGCACCCATACCAATACGGGGATGATGATGCACCCAGACCAATACATGGATGACGATGCACCCAGAACAATACAGGGATGACGATGCACCCAGAACAATACAGGGATGATGATGCACCCAGACCAATACAAGGATGATGATGATGATGCACCCAGAACATTACTGGGATGATGATGCACCCAGAACAATACAGGGATGATCATGCACCCATACCAATACAGGGATGATGACGCACCCAGACCATTGAATTGAATTAGGTTTTAAGGCGCACCAACACATGATAGGGTTATATGGCGCCTAAAAGGCATGAACATGCCAGGCTCATCTTCCATGTACATCGAGATAAAATATGGAAAATGGGCCTAGAACCTTCTCACCCTGAACTGCAGAGTTGCTGCAAATTCTATCGTAGAAACTCCATTTACGCTGGAGCCACGTTATTGTTTTTCTGCCACTGCTCTTTCAGGGGTAAAAGCTGGCAAAAGTGAAAATACTGAAACTGAAGCTGGGGGCCTTAATTGGGCCGCAGGACCCCCGGTGGGTCCAGGGCAAAGCCCTGGCCAGGGGTTCAGGGGGCTGGAGGCCCCCGAAAGCTCCTGGGATTTAGCTATTCTAAAGCTCTCAGAAACGACTTCTGAGATATACTTTGACATTATTTTAAGTCTTCAAATATCCTGAATTATGATAGAAATAAGTTGATAAGCAGTTTATCCAGCAATACTTTAATTCTTTTCTATACTTCTTTTTTCTAAATACAACATAACTATTTACCACAACACACATAGCAGTAAAATAAACCCTTTTCCTCAAGAAGGCTACTTAAAAAAAGCGAAATTGCTCTCCTTTTGTCACAATGTTTTCAAAAGTCGTCTGCAACAGGGAAAAGGTTAAACACATATTCACTGAAGAGTCTTTATCCTTTTCCACTGTCTGTCACTTGTCGATCCTGTACTTAGGTTTTTCCTTTTCTGGCCAGTTGTCTTTTTGTTAGTAATTCGATTTTTCAATTTAATGAGTTTAGTTAGGCGTTTAGCCTTTTCTATTTTTAATTTTTGAATTGACTGATCCAATCTTTTTTTTTCCTTTTTTCTGCCTTTTCTTTTTTTGTACTCAAGTGCTTCTTGTAGTTGCCATAGGCATTCATTACACATCTTTTCAAAGATGGGGTCACTTTTAATTGATGAGACTTTTCTTTTTAAAGCAGTTTTTATCAATGCTACAGCCTCATAATTTTCAATGGTCATTGTTGACCTATCCTCTTCAATTATATCTCCCATCACATTGAATGTTCCCTCTATTAAAGGTCCACTAAATGCAGTCAACAAGGCACAAATGAGCTTGGACAAAACAGGATATCTTGGGTAGTCGAATGTTTTTAGTTTCCTGACAAGGGACCAAAACCCCACATCTATCCTTTTTCCATCATACTTGTCACCTAGGTCAGTGACTTGTTGGTCAACACAGAAGGCATTCAGCTCCATGTCTAGACAACCAGTCTCTTCCTCACTAATTACATTGGGAAGGAGGCTTGCCAAGTAATTGAATGCTTTCTGTATCTGGCTGTGACTGTGCATGTAGGGATCTAGTACAGATAAACAACGGATGGTCTTGTTTCTCAGAGGGAGCTGAAGAATCTTGGTTGCAGCAGACACATATCCAGTACGCAAGTTTTTTAACAGTGTGTCTAACCAGTAATGCTGTGATTTGTCCTGTCTGGCCTTTGTTATCAATGGGAGTGCATATTTCCCAACAGCTATGTCCTTGTCTGACTTTTGGATGGCACGGTCACTAACATCTAGCTTCACCAATGCTGCCACACTGTCTTTTGGAATATGCTCAGGCTTGATGAACATTGCCATGAACGTCTTGGTGATGTCAACCATCTGTTCATGCAGGATGTGGATCTGTGGAGCCTCCGTTTGGAATTTCTCCACATATTCCTGCAAAAAAATAAAAGGTTAAACTTCCAATCATAAAATTCTACATATAAATACCAAAATTAACCCTTTCCCAGAAACAGACAACTTTTGATGTGTTTGCAGCAGATGACTTTTGAAAACATTGTGGGAAAAGGAGAAATTGCTTGCAATAAGAAATTTCTCCTTTTCCCACAATGTTTTCTATTCTGTCTTACAATTTAACTTTCTTTTGCCCACCTTTTCATTCATTCCTTGTAATGCTTTCAATTTGGAAGAGTATAAATTACATATCAGGGTAGGGTTTAGAAGCATAAAATGTCAACATTAAAAAGCTGATAGTTAAAATAACCAAATATATTTTGTAACTTTATAACAAAGCCAAATGCATTTTTGAACCTAAGACTATAAACGTGTAAAAAATGTACTGATTGCACACAGCTGCCTGATCAACCACAGCAACTTATTATGTGGATATAGTTTCAAACTTTGAATACAAAATTTCTCAAGTCATACCTGGAAGATTGATAGAAGTCCACGACAGAGATTCAGCATAGCAATGGTCTCTGTTCTGTTGGTGAAAAGTGCACAAAGGATGCGATCTTTTCGGTCATGGCTAGTCTGGGATTTCTGCTGTTTTTCCTGGGCAAACTGCAGCAGGGTGATGGCAGCCTGAGCCTCCTCTGACACATCATGACTCTTGAAGATATTATCAAACATTGGACTGAAAAAAGTGAAACACAAACCAACTTTAGTGAGATATATACATCATTTAACCATTTCTCTGATGCAGACCACATTTGACGCCTCTGCAGCAGATAACTTGTGACAAAAGGAGACATTGCTCAATACAAGCAAATCCTCATTTTTGCATAATATTTTCTAAGCTGTCCTAATGTCATACATTTAATTTGCCCTGATAGTCTATTATTTATTCATAGGTCTTCAATTTGGAAGAGTCTAAAAATACATATTTGGAAAAGGGATAAAACATGGTTGAAGTTACATGTACTTACAAGTTATATTGAAATTTAGTCCTCAGTAATATTTAACTTGAATATTAATTTAACTGTTTAATTCCAAAAAGAAGTAGAACAAAGTAATATAAAATTAAAAGTGGCGTCTTCAGAGTTTTGTTAGTAAAGCAAATAATAATAATCACTACCCACAGCCAAAAGTTTAAAGAAAAGACTCCACAATCGATAATGAGAAACAAAATCACCAAAAAGCATTGAAAGATAGAAATAGAATGAGAGACATATGTATAATCAAGAACGTATATTTGAGAAACTGACACATAGTGTTTTAAATACATATGCTGTCACCACAACAAGTTACAAATATGACTACATCTAGTGTTCTACATGTATAAAACTTACCAATAAGTAAACAATGCTGTAATTTTAAATAGAAATCAAACAAATTAAAATGGTAATAGAAAGAAATAGAGAAGTCAAAGCAATAGCAGTAATAGTGGACATCCATGAATTAATATCATATCAACAACAAAATGTGTTCTTGTATACCAGTGTTCATTACCACATGGTAATAACTGCTATTGTGTCTTACAGAAAAGGGTTGATCTTCTGATTTTTCTTCTTCTAAACTTAAGTAAATATGGTTAACCCTTCCCCTCATACGAACAATTCGCAACAGACGACTTTGAAAACATGTAGACAAAAAGCTCTGAATCGCTGTATAATTATTTAATTCAAGTTGAAAAGATTGTGATAAAAGGAGAAATTGCTCATGAGCAAATTTCTCCTTTTGTCACAATGTTTTCAAAAGTCGTCTGCTGCAGTGGTGTCAAATGTCGTCTGTACCAGGGAAGAGGTTAAACAAAATGTCTACCTCAATACGAAAATAACAAAAGTATAAAATGTTTATTCAGAAGTTATACTCCGAGACTAATACCTGTATTTGACTTTTTCCTCATCTGTTAGGAAAGCAGCATAGTAAATGGTCAGATAATCCAGCAACTCCAGGACTCTTGTTGAAACATCGAGCATCTGAAGGAATCTGCTGCTGATTGGACGAAGAATGTGTTTAGTTTTCTCTGCATTCATCATTGTCATTACCTGGCAAACAAGTTCTTTTACTTTTGGTGACTCTTCAACATCATAGTATATGTCTGAGCAAATGCTTTGAAGGCCTTGGTCAACATTTTTCATAAGTTGTTTTTGCCACATTACTTATCATGTGAACGGTGTCTCCACTAATGTCCAACAAACAACCATTTTTCGCTCTGACCAGAGCTTCAACGCCTCCCTTTACACCTCTCATTGTGCTGCAATTATCCATCAATACACTCACTATCTGTGACCATTTAATGTCATACTCTTGGAGCACACTTTCAACCGACTTGACAATTTCAGCAGCAGTCGCAACATTTTGTATCCTTGACCCTAAATGATCGATTACCACTTGGCTCGTCTCTTCATCAAAGTATTGAATCAAAATATTTAGCACTTTGTCAATGTTTTTGTTTGTTGCTTCATCCATATTAAGCGAGACAAACTTATCTTTAACCTTTGTCTTTACTTCCTCTTTGAGAGATTTAGCGACACCATGTGTGGTTATATATGTAGCACTAGTCGGAGACAATGTAGTTCTGTCAAGAGCAGTTTTGTCTTCTGCAAGTCGTTTGGCCAGATCCAATAAATCACCTGCTAACGAAAATGGTAGACAGTGCTCACTGAGGAAGGCAGTTGTAATGGTTCTCTGGCTGGCTATGCGGTCGTGCATGCTCTCGGTTCCTTTGTCTTCAGCCTTCGACGAGCCGGGCAACAACTGAAAAAATAATTCTTTTGTCACAATGTTTTCTAAAGTTGTCTTCTGCAGATGTGTTAAGCATATTCTTGGAGTAAAGGGTTAAAAGATAAAATAAATGGGCAAAAGTTTTAATCCAAAAATCTGATGGAAATCCACACCTACGAAAAAATTGGGCATAGGTTCCCCTGTATAAAGCCATAAATGATTCACCCCCACCCATTTCCCAGACCATATGAAAGTTTGGGCAAGAGACAGAAATGAAAGAGGGTGGGGTAATGTGCATTGTTTATACTTATTACTACACAAAGCACAACTAAACCTCTTTCTATTACTAAAACTAGATAGTGACAAACAAATAAATACAACAAATGCACCAACCTGAAAAAATGAAAAACCGTTGATGCAGAGACACTTCATATCATAACGTGTGAATTGTATGATAAACTTGTGTAATAACAATTCATGAAACGTTTTAAAATGAAAGCCACATAAAGTTCATTATATAGAGAAACGTTGTAAATCAAATAAAGGGTCATAATTCAGTAATAAATTAGGCATCAACAATGTGTGATGTAGAGGGACATAAGGTAATCAGTTGCTATGTGTAGATGAAGTTATGGAACAATCAATTCAAAAATGTTTGACAAAAATTTGTAAACATATCAAAGTGGAAAATTCTAAGTCAAAGAAAGGGCCATAATTCTGTAATAAATCAGGCAATCAATGATGGGTGATGTAGAGGGACATAAGGTCATCAGTTGTTATGTGTACATGACGTTTGGGAACAATCAATTTGAAACTGTTTGAGAAAAAAATGTGTTAACAGGTCAGTATATAATATTAGAGTGGAATATTCTTAGTCAAACAAAGGGCCATAACTCTGTAATAAATTAGGGAATCAATGATGGGTGATTTAGAGGGCCATAAGGTCATCAGTTGTTAGGAGTATATGAAGTTTGGGAACAACCTATTGAAAAGTGTTTGAGATATGCAAGTATTAAAAATGTGTTACGGGATGGGACGCGACGCGTATCAGAGTGGAAAATTCTAAATCAAACAAAGGGCCATAACTCTGTAATAAATTAGGGAATCAATGATGGGTGATTTAGAGGGACATAAGGTCATCAGTTGTTATGAGTATATGAAGTTTGGGAACAACCCATTCAAAAGTGTTTCAGATATGCAAGTATTAACAAGAGGTCAATGACCTTGAAGCTCTACTGATTGATTTTGATTTCAGGAAGTAGTCGCTACAGACTTGTTTTTTGAAAAATTATTTTTAGCCGTGGCGGCCATCTTGAATTTCCGGCCGACCTGAAATTTTGCTAGGATCAATAAGACATCAAGAGCAACATTCCTGTGAAGTTTCATGAAAATCCGTCAAGTAGTTTCAGAGAAGTAGTCGCTACAAGTTTTCATTATATAACTCTATGTAAACAAAGATGGCCACTGGCAGCCATGTTTAACGTCGAATCAAAATAATGTTTGTATCTGATAACCATCATGTCATGCTGATCATTTTACAAAAAGTCCCATATCAATATCACTTATAGTTTTCAAGACGTAGTCGCTACAAACTTCTTTTTTAAAAATCTATTTTTAGCTGTGGCGGCCATCTTGAATTTCTGGCCGATCTGAAATTTTGCTAGGATCAATTAGACATTAAGAGCAATATTCCTGTAAAGTTTCATGAAAATCTGTCAAGTAGTTTCAAAGGAGTAGTCGCTACAAGTTTTTACTATATAACTGTATGTAAACAAAGATGGCCTCTGGCAGCCATGTTTAACGTTGAATCAAAACGATTTTTGACAAGGACCAACATCATGTCATGCTGATCATTTTAGAAAAAGTCCCATATCAATATCACTTATAATTTTCAAGAAGTAGTCGCTACAAACTTGTATTTTGAAAATCTATTTTTAGCCGTGGCGGCCATCTTGAATTTCCGGCCGACCTGAAATTTTGCTAGGATCAATTAGACATCAAGAGCAACATTCCTGTGAAGTTTCATGAAAATCCGTCAAGTAGTTTCAGAGGAGTAGTTGCTACAAGTTTTTCATTATATAACTCTATGTAAACAAAGATGGCCGCTGGCAGCCATGTTTAACGTCGAATCAAAACGATTTTCTACAAGGACCAACATCATGTCATGCTGATCATTTTAGAAAAAGTCCCATATCAATATCACTTATAGTTTTTATGAAGAAGTCGCTACAAACTTGTTTTTTAAAAACCTATTTTTAGATCTGGCGGCCATCTTGGATTTCACATCAACATGAATTTTTGCTAGGATCAACTAGACTTCATGGGCAACATTTCTGTAAAGTTTCATGAAAATCCATTCTGTAGTTTCAGAGGAGAAGTCGCTACAAAAAAAAGTTTACAGACGGACGACGGACGCCGCACCACAGCATAAGCTCTGCTGATCTCTGATCAGTAGAGCTAAAAATGTGTTACGGGACAAGACGTGACGTGAAGGGACAAAAATGTGTTACGTGACGCGACGTTATGGACAACGTGATTCGTATATAGGCCCCACTTCATTTTGTGAAAGCGTGGGTATAATAACTAATTAAAATGCAACACAAGCGAATGTGAAATAAAAAGATTTTTCTTGTTTTTGATCCAAATTATTTTTATCATAATTATTCATCATCACCTTCTTATCTGCACAACTCTGCAGTTCAGGGTGAGAAGGTTCTAGGCCCATTTTCCATATTTTATCTCGATGTACATGGAGGATGAGCCTGGCATGTTCATGTCTGTTAGGCACCATATAACCTTTCATGTGTTGGTGCACCTTAAAACCCAATTCAATTCAATTATCTGTACTACCTGTACACTTTTATTCAGGTTTGACCTGTAAATTGAAGTTACAAATTCAGTCAATTTTTAAAACGTTTATTTCATACTTTTGTTATTTATCATGTTTTTACAGTATTACAGAGAAATGTTTTTTTTCATCAAGATATTGAACATCTACATGAATTCAACAATATATAAATATTAACATTAGATAGTAGTCATTTATTTAAAATAAAAAGAAATGTTTGTTTTTTGGTCGTGATTATCACAGATATATTCTTAGAGTAAGAAAACCTATGATTTTAAAAATGTGAGACATTTCTATTTACCCAAAATATCCTATAAATCTATAAATCTATCACATCAGAAAATGCATTTCAGCAATGAAACGGAAGCCACCATGAGAAATGACCGACAACCAACATGAGGCAGATGTAATATTTACCAGTGATATACAAGCAGCCTAACACTATACACATAGCACTATACACATGACAATCTTCATATGAAACTGAGCATCATCAAAATTAATGTGAAAATTAAACTATATTCAACTCAGTTTTTCAGATAGTTGTTCAAAACACACAAACATGAATATAATGTTATTTTCACATGGGTGCATACAATAACTGCTATTCCATTAAAACATACCCAGGACCTCAGGAAGGCAATTTAATAAACATCTATGGGTGAAGCCTATTTTTCAAAATTTGGTTCTTTAAAAACTAAATTTTTCATCTATGGGTTGGTGTTGAATTTCAAAAGTGGCATCCTGGGGTCCAGTGTATGTTTTAATGGAATAGCCCTAACGTTTTAGTCTGAAACACATACCATCAATACCCCCATAGAGCCCACAATACAGTTAATACCCCCATAGAGCCCCACAATACAGTTAATACCCCCATAGAGCCCCACAATACAGTTAATACCCCCATAGAGCCCCACAATACAGTTAATACCCCCATAGAGCCCCACAATACAGTTAATACCCCCATAGAGCCCCACAGTACAGTTAATACCCCCATAGAGCCCCACAATACAGTTAATACCCCCATAGAGCCCCACAGTACAGTTAATACCCCCATAGAGCCCCACAGTACAGTTAATACCCCCATAGAGCCCCACAATACAGTTAATACCCCCATAGAGCCCCACAGTACAGTTAATACCCCCATAGAGCCCCACAATACAGTTAATACCCCCATAGAGCCCCACAGTACCAGTACACTGAATGGTGATTTACAACCATTAACAGCTAACAGTGGGCTGAAATGGGGGAATGGTGAAGAAAAAAAAATGACAACAAGAAATGTCACAATAAGTGACAAATGCCCCCGAAGTGACCTGTAAGTGTGACCTTGACCTTGGAGCAATATGAAACCAACAGATATATTTAAAAATAATTAAAAAAAAAACAAAATCAAAAAATTAATCAAACAAACAATAAAAATAAAATAAAATAAAAAAAAAACAAAAAAATAAAAAATAAATAAATAACAAAAATTAAAAAAAAAAATCGCGACACGACGTCTTGTTGTGGTGAGCAATTGTGCGAAGTTATTTGAAAATCCGTCGATTATTGTCCGAGTTATGAAGCGGAGATGACTGTATAGACGAACGGATTTTGAACTTTGATCTCTAAGTGTGACCTTGACCTTGGAGCCACGGACCTGGATTTTGTGCGCGACACATCGTCTTGTTGTGGTGAGCAATTGTGCAAAGTTATTTGAAAATCCATCCATTATTGTCAGAGTTATGAAGCGGACACGAGTGTACAGACTAACGGATTTTGATCTTTGGTCTCTAAGTGTGACCTTCACCTTGGAGCCACGGACCTGGATTTTGTGCGCGACACGTCGTCTTGTTGTGGTGAGCAATTGTGCGAAGTTAATTGAAAATCCATCCATTATTGTCAGAGTTATGAAGCGGACACGAGTGTACAGACGAACGGACAGACAGTGCGACTACTATATGCCACCCTTCGGGGGCATAAAAATGGAGCTGAAGACGATTCCTGGAAATGACTATCATGTTCTTGATCCTCATTTAATTCAAAACCATACATGGTATTCAGTTTCCAGGTCACATTAGGGGAGTTCTTAGTATTAAACCTCCTGTTGTGACTACAGCTGGCTATCGCCAAGCTTTTAAATATATATTTATTATATACCTTACATAAAACGCCAATGCTAAAACCCCATAGACAACAATGTGTAATGTTTTACTATCTGATGCAAGGCTGATATTGCAGGGTGAGAGTAAAAAAGTTATGCGCAGCTTTGATGCGCTTTGGTGTGCGTACCGTTTCGGCGATGTCATTGGTTCGGTATGGTGAAATTGCTATGCTTAACAGATCATAATTTCAAAAGTACATTACCGATAACAATAAACTATACTTATTTATCTAAGTTATTTCCAATCCAATGATGTAACTTTCATAGCAGCTTTTTGAGAAACAAGAGGCCCTCTTTGTGGACGCTCTACTGGCTAATAATGCTCTTATGACATCAATGAAGCAAGTGACTATCGTCTTAAAGAGGCAAAATATAGCCATAACTCCGCCATTACTGGTCCGATCTGGCTGGTTTTCCAAGTTAATAAAAAAAAAAAAAAAAAGATTAAAAAAAAATAAATAAAAAAAAATGAAAAAATAAAATAAAAAAAATAACTAAAACATTAAATCAAACAAGAGGTCAATGACCTTGAAGCTCTACTGATTGATTTTGATTTCAGGAAGTAGTCGCTACAGACTTGTTTTTTGAAAATCTATTTTTAACCGTGGCGGCCATCTTGAATTTCCGGCCGACCTGAAATTTTGCTAGGATCAATTAGACATTAAGAGCAACATTCCTGTGAAGTTTCATGAAAATCCGTCAAGTAGTTTCAGAGGAGTAGTCGCTACAAGTTTTCATTATATAACTCTATGTTAACAAAGATGGCCGCTGGTAGCCATGTTTAACGTCAAATCAAAACGATTTTCAACAAGGACCAACATCATGTCATACTGATCATTTTAGAAAAAGTCCCATATCAATATCTCTAATTGTTTTGAAGAAGTAGTCGCTACAAACTTATTTATTTTAAATCTATTTTTAGCTGTGGCGGCCATCTTGAATTTCCGGCCGACCTGAAATTTTTCTAGGATCAACTAGACATCAAGATCAATATTCCTGTGAAGTTTCATGAACATCCGTCAAGTAGTTTCAGAGGAGTAGTCGCTACAAGTTTTTACTATATAACTCTATGTAAACAAAGATGGCCGCTGGCAGCCACGTTTAAAGTCGAATCAAAACGATTTTTGATAAGGACCAACATCATGTCATGCTGATCATTTTAGAAAAAGTCCCATATCAATATCACTTATAGTTTTCAAGAAGTAGTCGCTACAAACTTGTATTTTGAAAATTTATTTTTAGCCGTGGCGGCCATCTTGAATTTCCGGCCGACCTGAAATTTTGCTAGGATCATTTAGACATTAAGAGCAACATTCCTGTGAAGTTTCATGAAAATCCGTCAAGTAGTTTCAGAGGAGTAGTCGCTACAAGTTTTCATTATATAACTCTATGTAAACAAAGATGGCCACTGGTAGCCATGTTTAACGTCAAATCAAAACGATTTTCAACAAGGACCAGCATCATGTCATGCTGATCATTTTAGAAAAAGTCCCATATCAATATCACTTATAGTTTTCAAGAAGTAGTCGCTACAAACTTGAATTTAAAAAATCTATTTTTAGCTTTGGCGGCCATCTTGGATTTCACATCAACATGAATTTTTGCTAGGATCAACTAGACTTCATGGGCAACATTTCTGTAAAGTTTTATGAATATCCATCCAGTAGTTTCAGAGGAGTAGTCGCTACAAATAAAAGTTAACGGACGGACGGACAGACGGACAGACGGACGGACAGACGGACGACGGACGCCGCACCACGGCATAAGCTCTGCTGATCTCTGATCAGTAGAGCTAAAAACTAAAAAAAAAAAAAAAAAATAAAAAAAAAAATAAAAAAAAAAAAAGATTAAAAAAAAAAAAAAAAAAAAAAATATAAAAAATAAGATTAAAAAATAAATTAAAAAGTTTAAAACAAGCATTTCTGTACAACTGTGACCCCCGCGGGGCGGGGCCAGATGTGTCCCCAGGGTCACCATTTTAACAAAATTGGTAAAGGACCATAGCAACAGCAAAATATTAAACCTCTGGCTCTTGCAGTTTCCGAGAAGAAGATTTTTTAAATTTTTTTCCTATACATGTCTATGTAAAACAAATAAAAAATCACAAAAACATAAATCCGGAAATGTGAAATCTGTACTGAAAATTGGCCCGAGTGGATTTCGGTATAATAAAATAAATATCACATTCATGAGAGGGTGATATTAATAATTTTCATTTGGATATTGATTATCACCCTCAGCTTAGCTTCGGGCAATACTCATATCCTCAGGGTGAACATTCTTACTACCACCCTCTCATGAATGTGATATTTATATATCATACATGTATAATGGTTATATGGTGGCAAACAGCCGATGAACAGTAACTCCATCAATGAAATATTCCGGAAGCAAAACAATTATGAATTACAAACCGGACTGAACTGATTGAATTGGGTTTTAAGGCGCACCGACACATGAAAGGTTATTTGGCATCTGACAGGAATGAACGTGCCAGGTTCATCCTCCATTTACATCCAGATAATATATGGAGAATAGGCCTCGAACCTGCTTACCTGCAGAACTGCTGCACATTTTATAGTTAACACTCCATTTACAATGGAGCCATGTTTCCAAGTAATAAAGACTTTGAATGAGCATGATAAAAAATGATAAAATGAATATGAATGGGGTGGGGGGTGGGTGGGGAGGTCCTACCCTCTGCATGTGACGGTGTGTTTGTGAGCTTGCAGTGGTTGTATTCTTAGTAACCCTGGCAACCACACGGGGGAATTACAAAACCTAATAACTATTTTATATTCCACAGACAAAACATTCTATGATTAGGAACCTATTTAATCTTAATATTACAAGGGCAAAACATTCGATGAATTAGAAACCTAATACATTTGTACAGGTTGTATATTACTGAAATTTTTTTTTTTTATGAATTAGGAACCTAATAAATCGTTATATTCCACCAGGAAAACATTCTATGAATTAGGACCCTAATAAATCATTATATTCCAAAGGCAAAACATTCTATGAACTAGGAACCTAACAAATCATTATATTCCACAGGGAAAAGAGTCTATAAATTAGGAACCTAATAAATCAGCTAAAACACCGATATTTTCAAGAGGCAAAACTATGTCAAACAAATGATTGCCAATGCTCGTTTTCTGCAATAATTTTATTTAAGACAGAGTTACGGTTCTTGTACTCTGCATTTCCTCTCATTGCCCTCTATCATTGTGTTGTTTCATTGCAGTCCCATCAGTAGTTTTGAAGATATGCTTCGGACAAGAAAGTTTGACGAACACACAAACAGACAGACAAAGCGGCAACTATATGCCACCCTTCGGGGTTCGGGGAGCATAATAATACACGTAACAGTGGTCTTAAAGTAGACACAGTCTTTAACATGCCTTTTGATTCTAATAATAAATATCAAGTAATATATACAAATTTAGCATTTGATTAATCTAGCAATAAATATTAAACAAGAGGTCAATGACCTTGAAGCTCTACTGACAGGTTTTGATAGCTAGATCAGCATTCCTGTGAAGTTTCATAAAAATCTGTCAAGTAGTTTCAGAGGAGTAGTCGCTACAAGATTTTACTATATAACTCTATGTAAACAAAGATGACCGCTGGCGGCTATGTTTTAATGTAGATTCAAAATAAATTTCGACAAGGATCAACACATCATGCTGATCATTTTAGAAAAAGTCTCATCAATATCACTTACAGTTTTCAAGAAGTAGACGCTACAAACTTGTTTTTAAAAAATCTATTTTTAGCTGTGGCGGCCCTCTTGAATTTCCGGCCTACCTGAAATTTTGCTAGGATCAACTAGACATCACGAGCAACATTCCTGTGAAGTTTCGTGTAAATCCGCCAAGTAGTTTTAGAGGAGTAGTCACTACAAAAATATTTACAGACGGACGGACGGACAGACAGCGCACAATGGCATAAGCTCTGCTGATCTTTGATCAGTAGAGCTAAATATACCTATAAATGTAGGTTAAATGTAGGTATGTAGTGTTGCTGCCTGTATAACTGCAGTATAGGTAAAGGGAAGTAACTCAAAACAATTTCATAGCCACACTAATGTAGTTCTGGTAAAACTTTATTAAAGGGAAACCACTCAAATATATAGAATTCCCTCCATTAAGTTTATACCTTCTTTTTTTTTCCGCCTTAACCGTACAGTAAATATTGAACAGGATTGAAACAGTATAAACATAATAGTAACAAAGCTTATAGTATTATTCTTTTTAAATGACACTGAATGCAATATGTTGTTTCATGTCATGTCATGTTTTTTTGAGATCTTTAAAGGGACCGTAACTTTTAGCCTATAAAACACAAAATAATTACGTTGACAAACATAACACACCAACCATTATTAAATATTTACTAAATAAAACCATGATTGTTTGACGGAATTCAATAGCGGTACAAAAAAAGAAGTACTGCTTCCTGGGGTGTAACCCACACTAAAATTACATTCGCGGGTAATAATAGTCAATCGTCGCAATAGTCGAGCTCACTACAGACTGAGCTAAACGGGCCAGATGTAAGAGATACATCACAGAAAACCTAATGCGCTAATGGATGTCAAGTGATCAGCAGAAAATGTCCCACATTATTTACAAATAATAAATAAAACTTTTTCTTTTTTTTCTTCAAACTCACGTATGTATTACTACAAGCTTATCTGGGTCTATGCTAATGTTTTCATGTATACATTTCACTGAATAACAATAGGTATTTTGAAGCTCTACTGATAGGTTTTTGATAGCTAGATCAGCATTCCTGTGAAGTTTCATGAAAATCTGTCCAGCAGTTCCAGAGGAGTAGTCGCTACACATGTTTACTATGTAACTCTATAACAAAGATGGCAGCTGGAAACCTTGTTTAACGTCGAATCAGAACTAACATCATGTCATGCTGATCATTTTAGAAAAAGTCCCATATCAATATCACTTATAGTTTTCAGGAAGTAGTCACTACAAGTTTTATTTTTTTTAATCTATTCTAGCCATGGCTGCCATGTTGAATTTCCGGCCGGCCTGAAATTTTGCTAGGAACAACTAGACATCAAGAGCAACATTCCTGAGAAGTTTCATGAAAATCCGTCAATTAGTTTCAGAGGAGTTGTCGCTACAAGTTTTTATTATATAATAATATGTAAACAAAGATGGCCACTGGTGCCCATGTTTAATGTTGAATCAAAATCATTTTCGACAAGGATCAACAACATGTCATGCTGATTTCAGAAAAAGTCTCAGATCAATATCACTAACAGTTTTCAAAAAGTAGTGGCTACAAACTTGTTTTTCAAAAACCTATTTTTAGCTTTGGCGGCCATCTTGGATTTCACATCAACATGCATCTTTGCTAGGATCAACTAGACATCATGGGCACCATTTCTGTAAAGTTTCATGAAAATCCATCCAGTAGTTTCAGATGAGTAGTTGCTACAAAAAAAGTTTACGGAAGGACAGACGGACGACAGACACCGCACCACGGCATAAGCTCTGCTGATCTTTGATCAGTAGACCTAAAAATCAAAGAGTTATTTAGCTATGCTCAATATCTACATACTTATGGACAGTGTCCCTTTAAGAGACACGTGGCAATCTTAAAGTGTGAATCAAGCACTGCATGATATTAGTGTCTCAATTTATTTATTCATTTTGACTTGAACAGGCTTTCATCATTCCCCCACTCACTCTTTATTCTACCACAGGTTTAAATATATGGTGCAATATTACCAACAGTTAATTTCTGAATAGGTTTATTGAGAAGATTTAGACTTTGTGTCAAGTATTAATTTACAATACAGTGTTCAAACTGGAGGGCGACATGAGCGACAAAGTCACATTTTCCTCCGTGACTTCGCTTTTGTTTTAGCCGACGGCGGAGTTTAAGTCGCCTTCAGATTGACCACTTCGCTTTTTTCCCGCCCTCAAGTGTAACCAGTCCTTTAATTGACCTGTTGTTTATGTCTCAGGACAGGCGTAGACATCTCTGGGAAGGGATTATGCTAATTGCTTTGATCGATCACAGCAGAAACGCCGCGGGGAGCATACTTTCCTACAACTATGATATCCCCCATCGAGGCAATTTTCGCACTCGCCGTTTTTTGTTTACAAATTAGACTGTACAGGGAATACAATTCACAGGGAATACACACACCTTATCCAATCAGATTGCGTATAGCTGAACAATTGAACAATTGACCAATCGTAGGTTCCGTTACAGTTAGACAAGTGCATGTTGAAAACGAAACAACAATCTGAAGTTAATTGACCTGAGGTGATTAAATGATACCGCCGATTAATGATTAGAGTTGTGTTTTCTTAATTGCTTGATAAAACGGACATTTTGGCATTTCAAACAAATTCATGCATGAAAAAGAGTTAATAATAGATGACATTTCTACTGAATTTTCGGCAATATTTTACTTCCGGAAAAGTGCGGTGTCATAGTAGTTTGGATAGGTACATAAGTTTGGATGGAGGAAAAACTATTTTTTATTAAATATTGTTTATAGCTAATACAAATTGGGAAACAAAACATATCAATTGGTCTTATAGGTCTTAATGAGGAATAAGCCTTTTAGGAAGAAGTTTGAGAATCATATTTACATCCTTTATAGAACTCCATACAAATTGATAGAAAGATGAAAAAATAAAGATACAAGCAATATAATTATATTAATTCTTCTCTCAATCCTTTCTTCTATAGTTACAGTATATATAAGTAAAGAATGCCTGTGAGTGTGAATAAAATAAATAACACATTTAATTTGAAACAGCTAGCATGCTCTTAAATAATCAAAAGGTTATAACCATACATGTACATATCAGTTAATGATTACAATAACCGATTGCGCGCTTAATTTAAAAGATCATGTCTCCCTCACTTCTCCCTATTTTTTGGTCACTTCTCTCTATTTTCTTTGGAGGGAGAAGTCACTTCCCCCTAAAATCCAGGCCTAGTTTGAACCCTGACAATAGGACCGTTAATTTTGCATTAAATCACTCAATGTACCCAGGCATTAGTTGACACAACTTATTAGAAATGTACGCTTCATTAAAAATGTTTGCTAACTTTTTAACTTTTGAGTTTACATAAACAATACCTGTGCAATAAATAAACCAATTGTATCTGCACGCTACCTGTTGCTTTCTTAGCGACACCGCAGCGTATAGGGCATACAGCGTAATTAGTACACAAATATTTATTCGGCATAGTGTGTATGTAGTTTGATTTTATTCAATTGAATTGATAGCATATTCTTCAAGTTGTAACGCTTCCGAATACTTCATCAACTATTTCATTTTAAGTTTTAATAAGCATACTCCGCCCATAATAATATGCAAAAACAATTGCTTTTTGCTTTTCTTATAACTAATATTACTCGGTAATGATTGAACAAAAGTAACGTAGAAAAAAGGAATGCCAGGAGTTTTTAAAAATTCAAGATTGCAGAGTGTCCCTTTAAAGGGACTATTGCCAGTTACCATATTTCTTACTTTATTGAATATGTCATATAATAAAAAATATTACATTTGTGTTTATCTCAAATAGAAAAAAACTCTAAACATGTCAAATGTTGACAACATTTACTAACTAAAGGCCTGAATCAACTTGTTTCAAAACATGTTCATAGAAAACCAACACTGATGTAAAATCCTCTACATACACAATAGTTTTGTACATAAAGACAGAATTCAACTATTTTTACTGCATTTCATTTGTCCAATCTCATCACATGATCTCTTTTTTAATCAATAATCACAGTTCTCACATATTTTACAACATTGTACGTTACGGAGAAAACAAACACGTCTAGATTCAGTAACAGAAGATAAAATTGAGACAAATAAATGCATTTCAAACAAGGCTTTTACCCAAAAAAGATGAAATGTTGGAAAAGGTAAAAAAAAAAAAATTCATTTGTTTCTGTAGTAAACTCTTCTGAATTGGACACAAATTTAACATATTTGTGAGTGTGAATAATCAAACTAGCCAGTAGGTGGGAGATTTACCCTTATACCTCGGCTAGCTGATGGACCACTGTAGCAGTTCTCAATAAAACAACTAGAAGAAGACCTATAAATCATCCACCTACTTTTTCCACATTCCCGGTAACTCAAGTTCATACATGTGATAGTTTGGGAGACACAATCTGTGAGATTTAAGATATCGTTAAGGAAGATTTGTCCCAAAATCTGTGAGATTCTAGGAACATAAGGTATGAGTGAGATTTTAGTTAATATTTTGATACAGCTTAAAACAGCATAAGAAGGAAAAAAAGAAAAGGAAAATTGTAATTCAAGAGGTTTTAATTTTGTTCTCATTTCACAATTATTTTTCAGTGAGATTTCTAACCATTACCTCCAATATATTTTTCATCTAAAGGGCCGAAATTCTCTGAGTTTTGGTGTCACAGAGTAAGCTATCACATGTATGCTCAAAACCAAAAGGAAAGTCCTGGAATACAAATGTAACACTACAATAAACTACAGAAACATAAATTAATCTGGTAAGAATTGAATTGAATTGGGCTTTTAACGCGTACCAACACATGAAAGGTTATATGGCGCTTAACAGATTCCATAAGGTTATATGGCGAACATGCCAGACTCATCCTCCATGTACATAGAGATAAAATATGGAAAATGGGCCAAGAACCTTCTCACCTGCAAAATAATCTGGCAAGAGATAAAGGACTATTCATAATTTTGATAAAACATCATCAAAATAGCCTGACCAATCCGTGACCAGAAATTTGGTACTCTCTAAATTGTATTAGATGATAGACTCAGTCTTTATCCTAGATGATAGACTCAGTCTTGATCCTAGATGATAGACTCAGTCTTTATCCAAGATGAAAGACTCAGTCTTTATCCTAGATGATAGACTCAGTCTTTATCCTAGATGATAGACTCAGTCTTTATCCTAGACAATTAAAGCATTTATTGGGCGATTCTTTTAAACCCTGCATATTTCATGCACATTTATGCAAATTGATTCAATATGTGCATCTTTCAAGATTTTTACGTTACAATAGAACCTAAGGATAAAAACTGAGTAACACAAATTTTATCACCCTAGGTACTTAAATTAAGGTAAAATCTCAACATCTTGGCAACAGAAAATTGTGAATAGATGTACGGACATGAGTAACACTGTAACAATCATACGGCTGTTTTACAGCAGGAGCACACATCTCAATGTTTATGTCCAAGACTTAGAACAACGGGCACAATGGCACCAAATACTAATGCCAACAACTCCGTTTTCTTAAATCCTTTATGTTCGTGTATCACAATGGCGCCATTTGAGAGCGTCTGTTTGGTCTGTCTATTGGCTATTTCCGGTAAAACATGCACTGTGGCGACATATAAAAAAGTTCCGGCGCTAAATAACATGGCCAACCCTGTAGTATGCATGTCGTTTAATTTTGCGAGACTTCTCTGAAATAAAAAAGAATATGTATGGGATTTAACATCAATTTTAACAATCATCTTGCAATCATATCACGAGTGTCATCTTAAATCAGTGAGTTCTCCGCTTAACTTTATAGTGTGCCACACTGGAAAATCATGCCGTAGTCACATGACACGATACCTTGCCAAGTCACATCATCCTGACACCGGGCGGACGTCCTAGAAATACGGTTTATATGCCGAACGTCAAGCAAGGGAGCTATTAATACCATTTTATGAAGTCTTTGGCATGACCCGGCTGTGGATGGCTGTGGATGGCTGTGGATGGCTGTGAATTGAATCCACTACCTCTCTTATGAGAGGTGGACAATCTACCTCAATGATACGCCGCAGTGTTTTTGTGTTTATTTATGAATGTAAATGAAGTAAACATTAAATGCACTCCATCAACCAAATGATATGGATAATGCATTTTTATGGGTCAAGTTATGTTTACAAATTAAGGAGGTCATCCCACAAGAAATAGTTTAGATTATGAACTATATGTAACGTATTAGCCACTCTAAGTAAATACTTATACATAACTGATTGATAACAGTCATCATGTTCTGCTATAATGTTTAATTTGAGGTAATTGTAAGAAGTGAGTGTACCTGATTTATACACACGTAAGTAAGAATGGCCCCTACAGGTGCTGCTACAGCAAACGCCAGTAAATGTTTTCTTATTCTCGCCCGATCAAAACCTTCATGGAGTAAAAATGAGACTAAACCAAAAGCTGCCGGGGCCTGAAAAACAACAACAAATACATGAACAAAATAGTGATAAGTATGGAACAACTAGGAGTTTAAAGGGACACACGGCAATCTTTTTTTATTTATTTTTAAAGGGACACACATCTTGATTTGTTAACAACTCATTGCGTCCATTTTTTTTATATATAACTTGCATTTGTTTCATCATTAATATTAATAACTAGAATAGCAGAAACAAATTGTACCAATAATATATTTAAACATGTGTTAGAATAAGACGAAAAAATTAAAACTCAGATTTTCATTTAATTATATGGTTTAAAGTAAAAATGATATTGATTGATTGATTGAATTGGATTTTATAGTTGCACCAACAGCTAAGGTCATATGGCGACTATCCAGCTTCCACCGGTGGAGGAAGACCCCAGGTGCCCCTCCGGGCAATTTTCGTGCACGGGCGGGCACCCGTGTAGAACCACCGACGTTCCGCAAGCTGGATAGCTTCCTCACATAAAGATTCCTAGGCCCCTGAGGGATCGAACCTACAGCGGGGAGGGGCAAGTGATTGCAAGTCAGAGACTCTAACCACTCGGCCAAGGATGCCTCAAAAATGATATTGAATAAATTATTCGAGATGCTTATTTCAGTGCTTGATAACACTTCAAGGTTGTCGTGTGTCCCATTAAACTCTTGGCGTCCCGATTTTTTTTCTACATAAGGTTTTAAATCTTAATAATTGTTAATTATATTACACCAACAATGTATTTAAAGGGGTCGGTGCACTATTTTCAAACAAGGTTTATTGTAAAGGGCTCTGAAAAACTTGAAAAAAGCTGAAAGATTTAATTATCAAAGTGCATGAAATGACCTATTGAAACTTTGCTAAGAAACGTAAATGGAGGCGGCCATCTTGGAACGTTGTCATTGCACCTTTTTAACATATATTGCATATGACAAAATGTCTTTTAAAGCAAAGAAAATCACTGCAAATGAAAAATAAGCATACAAATTATACATATTACATCTGTGTATTTATTTTTGATCAATTTGCAGTGATATATTTTTGCTTTAAAGGATATTTTGTCAAAATGCCATATATGGTAAAAAGGTGTGATGACATCAACGTTCCAAGATGGCCACCTCCATTTATGTTCTTTGTAAATTTACAAAGAACATAAATGGAGGCGGCCATATTCGCCTTTATTTTTTATATAATTTTGATGTTTTTAGAGCCCTTTTAAATAAATCTTACGTTAAGGACGACAAGATTCCTAAATGTATATAGCCCCCACTTCACTTTGTGAAAGCGGGGTTATAATTAGGCAATCAACAATGAGTGATGTAGAGGGATATTAGGTCATCAGTTGTTAGGTGTATATGAAGTTTGGGAACAACCCATTTAAAACTGTTTGAGGAATGCAATGAAAATGTGTTACGAGACGTGACGTTACCGACGTGATTCCTATATAGACCCCACTTCACTTTGTGAAAGCGACGGTATAAATATCTCACCTTTAATAACTGTAAACCACGAAATAAATGTTCCCTGACAATGTCATGACCGACAGGGGCGTAGCCTGACCAATTTCAATGTTACTCACGGTGGGGAGGGTGTGAGAGGGTATCTTCCCCCTCCCGCTTTTTAAAACAGAGACGCAAAATAATCGAATCTGGGGCATTCTCATGGGTATGAAAGCAGTTTTGATCGACATTGTTTCGGCCAAATTAAATTATTTTTTTATAATGAGACCATTAAATTGTTGATTGCATATCGCTGGCATCTTTAAGTCTTGATATGCACCAGTGTAAGAGTCTAGCCTGAAATAACTATATTTTCTTTGGAAAAAACCTTATATGTTACTTATTTACCCTTTTATAAAACGTTTTCACTATAAAAGAACTTATTGCTGAGTAAGTAGTATACTAATAAATGACGTTCTAAACTTTAAAAATAAGTGCACGGCACCTCGGCTTCCTTCTCGCAAATATGTCAACTAATCTTTCCGCATTAATCTTACGCTCCCTGTAAGTGTTAAGTAGGCCAAGGCCCGACAGCCTTTTTGTTGAAATGGTATTCCTTAAATTTGTTTTTATACGCCTCATTGTGCTGAAGGACCGCTCAACAGTTGTGGTGCTCATTGGCATTGTAAGCAGAATTCCCAGGGACATGCGTACAATCGGACGCTGGCTCTGGTCTGACAGTTGTCGATCTTGTTACCCATTTCCGCACCTCACGATCAAACAGATCCAGATTGGGTTCGATGTCCGGCTGGAACATTGCATGAATGTCACATATGATATCGCCGTTTAAGTTCACAACTTGTGATGGAATCAGATACTGGGCATTGAATCTACCTTCTGTTTGAATAATTCGTACTGTAATGTCTGAAATCAAGTGACTGACGAATGGGAAATACATATTGACTCGCCAGAAGTCAGAAGGTGTAACTGCTTGGGTGTTTGGGCGATTTCTCTGATGGCTGGCAGGTCTTGTTATTTAACGATAATCACTCGTAGTACAACGTCAATTTCAATATTTAATTTATTCTGCAGTATAAAGTTTGGTTTGGAATAGTGTTGTTAAAATATAAATGATTTTATAACTATTATACCTAGACGGGAAAGAATATGCATGGGTCATGTCCCATTTAGATATTAGAATCTTCAGTCTCTCATTGTCGTCGACAGCTGTGTGTCGACTGCTGAACACGTCGATGTACAGATGTCATGACTTTCATTGCAACTTGTCGATGCCACTTTCAAAATAACCCGCTTTGTAAACATCATTCAGAACAGTAGATAGTAGATAGTACAAAACAAGGGAGAGTACTTGTCGGTGATACTTCTGTACACCGTATACTTCAAAATATAAATGACGCTTCACAGACACATTTTGGTTCTAACTTCTAAATTGTTAGACCAAGCATTAATAATACGAAGTAGAAATTTCAAGGCAGAATTTCAAGATCGAGGCCCTGTACCACTCTTACACTTCATTTGTTATTGCATTTTTCAACGACTTTCAATTTTTTAGTTATTTACGAGTATCAGAGTATGTCATGCTGGAATACTCTACGCCGCTGACCATGCTGTAGAGCCATCATACACAATACATGATTGGTAGTAAATTACACTTACTTTATGTAACATTATTGCCACAAACACAATGGCTGTGAGGTGAGCTGTAGACATGGATACTGCAGCTCCCATAGCTATACCATCAGCTGAAGAATGTATGGTTAAATGTCAGAGACAATCTGATAGAATTTGAATCTACATTTTAAATGATATATACATTTTAAACTAGAAATTGTTATTGTCCATGGGACAAAAACGTATGGCTCCCCCACTCGCCCGAACAGACATAATTGACAACTCTAGGTCCAACCGTTCTCTACTGATCCGAGATCGTTTTGATATTCAATATCCCTGTGACTGTATCTACTATCTGTATCAGTAAGGCCACATAAAAAAATATGTGTGGTTCAGGTAACCCGAACGACCCTATTTTAAGGGGCCAACCCTAAAACTTTTTATGCACAAATCGAAAAAAAAAAAAAAAGTTAAAAAATCAAACAATCCAAAAAAAAATATTAACAAACTAAAAAAAAATTAAAAAATCGAAGAAAAAAAAATAAAGGCATAAATGAGATGGCCCGGGCCCACACGACTTACGTTAAGCTACGCGACGCCTTCCGATGGTGATGCTTATAAAATTAGTTTACGTATTGAAATAAAAAAGTAAAAAAAAAAAAGTAAAAAAAGTCAAAAAAAAAAAAAAGTAAAAAAATCAAAAAAAAAAAGTAAAAAAAAAATATTTTTGGCCTATTATCTACTGGTCATGACCAATCATCCTTCCAAGTTTGAGGACTCTAGATCCAACCATGCTCTAGTTATTGATCGGACATTGTCTAGTTATTGATCGGGGATCGTTTTGATAGTCAAGGTCATCGCGACTTTGACCTTTGACCTAGTGACCCCAAAATCAATAGGGGTCATCTACTGGTCATGACCAACCATCCTTCCAAGTTTGAGGACCCTAGGTCTAACCATTGACTAGTTATTGATCGGACATTGTTTTGATAGTGAAGGTCACCGTGACCTTGACCATTGACCTAGTGACCCCAAAATCAATAGGGGTCATCTACTGGTCATGACCAACCATCCTTCCAAGTTTGAGGACCTAGGTCCAACCATTGTGTAGTTATTGATCGGACATCGTTTTGATAGTCAATGTCACCTCGACCTTGACCTTTGACCTAGTGACCCCAAAATCAATAGGGGTCATCTACTGGTCATGACCAACCATCTTTCCAAGTTTGAGGACCCTAGGTCCAACCATTCTCTAGTTATTGATCGGACATCGTTTTGATAGTCAATGTCACCGCGACCTAGTGACCCCAAAATCAATAGGGGTCATCTACTTGTCATAACAACCATCCTTCCAAGTTTGAAGACCCTAGGTCCAACCATTCTCTAGTTATTGATCGGACATTGTTTGTGACACAGACAGACAGACCTACAGACAGAAAGCACAAAATCAATATGGCTCCCCTACCACACTTTGTGTGATAACAGATATTTCTACCAATGTTCTTACAGCTGAACAAGTCCAACACCCACAAATGTGTATTATACAAAACACAACACATCAAAAAAAGCCATAAAGCAAAGCTTTTCATCTTTTTAATTAACAGTCCAGCTGTTGCCATTCTTTTTGAGTTGTAACCCAAGACCAGAGTAGATATACACGTAATTCATTACAAAAAAAGCAACAACATTTGGATGCATGTGTTTCATGCAGTAAACGCAAGTTACTGCAAGCTAATGAAGACGGTAATGACCCATTAATTGTCATACTGCATTTCTGTGGAAAGGGTGGGGGAACACTGTGTCAGCAAGAATTAAGATAAAGAAAGCTGCGGTGGACCAGCGGATAGCACATTCAACTTTGAATCCTGTTATCAGGAGTACAAGCTTCAGTTTGTCCTCAGACAAGACACTTCCCCTTCGTCGGCTGGGTGGGAAAACTAAGTGAAAACTAAGTGAAATCAGACTATATCCTCCAAGCATGTTAAAGAACCAGAGACATATATTCAATAATAAGAGCAGGGCAGGTTCTCAGATTCCTATTCATCCTCAGCCCCTCTCTGGGGCAGCTCAATAAACAAAAATGCAATGGGGGGGGGGGGGGGGGGGGGGGGGGGGGGGGGGGGGGGGGGGGGGGGGGGGGAAGAGAGAGTTTTGTGTGGTAGAGGAAGACCACCCCATTTTTCCTGGGTAGAACCCGTACTGTATACCTCCTGCCATCCGTAAGAATCAACATCTTCTCACTTGACAAGTTGAGCTCCCAGTGGGATTCGAACCCACAGCGGTCGAGAACGTCCAACTAGTCAAATACTTAAGATAGTACAACATCTACGGCCTAGTGGCCCACTTAGAGAATCTGGCCCACAGTCTGCCTTTTTTAAATAGAGTATTTTGAAACTTTCACAATATAATTATTTAAGACTAAAGATGGGTGCCTCACCTGCAGCATGAACCACCAGTCCAAGTGTGGCTGTCATTTTATTTCTGTTTTGTTGTGTTCCAATTTCAGCATCTGAAATGAATGTTTCATAATATTGACTAAGTGAAGGGTGAAAGAGTAAAACAATGTCAGCTATTAAATAATTTAGTACTAAATAATGAAAATACAGCCCAGTCCAGCATTTATTAAACAGTTAAGACATTGATATGTCAATTTCTTCTCTTTAAATATTATCAAAATTATTTACATTACATTGTCATGTCATTGACTCATCTTCATCGACATGTCTCAGTCATTAAATCAGTATTCATCATTC
This sequence comes from Cyrtodaria siliqua, assembly GCA_037043455.1. Taxonomy (NCBI): domain Eukaryota; kingdom Metazoa; phylum Mollusca; class Bivalvia; order Adapedonta; family Hiatellidae; genus Cyrtodaria; species Cyrtodaria siliqua. Next base: position 136,261 of record JAWPHD010004670.1, read on the forward strand.
AAATGACCAAGTTATCCTACATGAACATAGTTTGGGCCATTGTCTCTGTTTAGTTTTCAATTGTTGTCTGGGGGCATGCACATGACCACCTCCACCCATCTGGTCTAGAAACAACATTATTACCTGTGGGAGTATGCACATGACCACCTCCACCCATCTGGTCTAGAAACAACAGTATTACCTGTTGAAGCATGCACATGACCACCTCCACCCATCTGATCTAGAAACAACATTATTACCTGTGGGAGTATGCACATGACCACCTCCACCCATCTGGTCTAGAAACAACAGTATTACCTGTTGAAGCATGCACATGACCACCTCCACCTATCTGATCTAGAAACCTGTGAATTATTACCTGTGGGAGTATGCACGTGACCCCCTCCACCTATCTGATCTAGAAACAACATTATTACCTGTTGAAGCATGCACATGACCACCTCCATCTATCTGGTTATTACATGTGGGAGCATGCATGTGACCACTTCCACTATCTGGTCAATCAACAACATTACCTGTGGGAGCAAGCACGTGACCACCTCCACCTATCTGGTCAATCAACAACTTTACTTGTGGGAGAATGCACGTGACCACCGCCACCTATCTTGTCAATCAACAACATTACCTGTGGGAGTATGCACGTGACCACCTCCACCAATCTGGTCAGCAAAAACAACATTATTACCTGCGGGAGCATGCACGTGACCGCCTCCACCTATCTGGTCAATCAACAACATGAATATGAAGCCTGATACAAGCGTTACGCCAATGAGGGAGTGGTCATCAACCAAGCTGTGGGAGTGGTTATGGGCGTCGGCCTCTTCAGTACCCTCTTCATGGGCGTGGGAAAGCCCTTTCTCTGCCACTTCATGTGTATGCTGGCGTTCATGGCCTTCTTCTAAAATAATAATAAAAGACATTTTACTCTCAGAGACACATAAAAGGTATATTCATTACTGAATAATCTAGTAAAGGCAAAACTACAATATGCAACCGTCTTTCCCACCTGCACATTTTCAATTAAACAAAAATAAACGGTGCTCTACCGTTCGAACTTAATTGGGTTTTAATAACCTCTGTTAGACATGGTAAGTTCTAAAGGAGATAGCAGGAAGGGCCATTACTTAGCATGTTGTTTCAAAACACCTGTGGGTTTCAGTGGTCAGGCAGTATTATTAGTAAATTACAGTATTCAGTTTCTTCACAATGACCAAAATGATGAAGGGGTGCTGATTTATGTTCAGTTTAAAGATCGTACAGGTGGTGCTTAGCTCAATTAAATCATACCTGTGCTTACAGTAACATTGCCGGGGAAAAAAATTGGTCAGAAGGTCGGCATTTTATTTTTTGCTTTTATTTTAATTTTTATTAGTGAAGACTTTAATCTCAAGAACAATTAGATATTGATAGGCTGGAGTGGTAGACTTTATTTTATCTCACTTTGTACAGAAAATAGATATAAAAATCGAACAGGAAAAGCAGCATTCAAGGACAACAGTCAACCACAAACACACACAGAAGATGCACTCACATTTTTGGCACAATCTTTTGCGAGTGTGCTTGCATTTTCGCACGCTGACAAACTGAACAATTGTTGGAATAATAATTTATTTTTTTATTCTCAAAAATAAAAGAGAAAAAAGGAGGAGATGGCTGTGTTTTAAGGGAGTCTGTTGGGTTACAGTAAACACAGGTATTATTTTATTTGGTCTTACAGGGGCAAAGGTGAATACGGTAAGGCCAGAATTAAAAGATTGTTTGTTTGCTCTCTCCCGACCGACTCACTAAAAAGCCGCCGACTGAAAATCTTTTTTTCCGATTTTGTAGGATTTTTTTTTTCCGCAAATTTTTTTTATTATTTTTTAGTTTTTTATTTCTGCAAAAAAATAATACCGGGGAAAAAAAGCGCCGTATTATAAACTCAACTTTCAATTTTGGCGTCCGGCTTTACTTACCACGGAAAATATGCGCCGCAGAATAGACAGCGTCATACAATTGGTTCCCCATTTGAAGTTTTTAAATACTGAGTAGTCTATGTTAAAATGTTTATTACTTCAAAATAGTTTAAATGTTGGTCATAAGGGCCTTAATAATGACATGAAAAATGCTTAAATCCTATAATATGCTTTATTCATAGTACATGTAATTGTAAATGGAAACAAACTTTAAAAAAAATTACTTTCAGTATAAAAAAAAGGATTTCCCTACCTACCTACCCAACTTCCACAACTAGGGTCGGGAGAGAGCAAACACACATTTTTTTAATGATGGCCTAATGAGTAAACCATCACTGGTAGAGAGATCAATGTATGCAATAACCTACGAGCAGTGGCAATGGCCATGGCATGTATACCCTCTGGAATGATCACTGCAAGCGCTGTCCCAACAAGCAACCCTGCACCAAGTACGGTAACCAGTTTCAGCTTGTCCTGAAATATACAAGATAATTGGATGATAGTTGACGGAGTTGGAAATTGTTTTGGTACGAATATAATTTATAGTACTCATCTATATGTACATATGTTTTAAACATTTAAGAGTGAACTTGAAAAGATATGGAATAAATGCATGTGTGACAAAGGGAAATCAAGATAGACCCAGCAGAACTTAGCCACCATTCAATGAAACAGAGCTAAGCAAAAACATTAAATCAACAAACTATAAAAAGTAAGATCAAGGTCATTCATGGTGACGTCATTCATAAGACATAAACACAAAACCTGTCTATGAAATGTTCGTTTTGTCAGGCGTAGATTTGTTCTAAATATGTCTTAATCGAGTCTTGCATCTCATATAGTACATGAACATACACTACACACGATCAACGAGTATGGAACAGTTGACAATAGAACAAACCATACATTCTTCATCGGAAATTTTTTAAACACTGTACATTTATGTTTCGCTATGCACTGAAATAAATCTTTTGTGTTTTTCTTATATTTTTTTACGTTTTGTAATACACATAGAACAAGATTGTTTGCGGTTTTTTGGCTCATTTATTTGGGTAAATTATGCAGATACGCTAGTGTTGGGAATCGGCTGAAAATCCAATGACCATGATCGATCATCAGAATATTTTACCAAGCGATGATCGATCATTAATCGATTAAACATGGCTGCTAAATAGAAAACAAGTGTAATCCTTTTTCATACTATAATAAAGAAAAGAAACGCATTACATATGTTCTGGTAATAAAGCAGCTGCATGAAAATGACCAGCATTCATTTGAAGCATAAGTTGTGATACCCCATAGAGATATCTAGTGTGATTACTGGTACTTGTTGCAAAATTGTAACATGTTAGTATAAGAGAATGAAATAATTTAAGCCAATATTTTTCAACAACCGAGTAAAGTCGATCATGAAAAATTGTAATCGATTAATCAAACTAAAGGCTTAACAGATCGATGATCGATTAAATCGATTAATCAGAACAACACTAAGATACGCAGCTTATCTAGAGCTCTGATTACACCATTTTTTACCCAATTTGACAACCGTATGTGGGGTTTTTTAAAAGTCAGCAGGCCTACTATCGCTTTCCACAATTTTCTCGTCAAAAAAAACTCCCGACTGGACTAGTCACTCAGTGCTGTGACCGAAATCAGTGTTGGCCCATCAAAACATGTGAATGATGTGATGTTACAAAAAAGCAGAAGTTAACTTGACCTGCCTGTCTAGGGAACTGGATTAGAGAGGATGAAAGCAGAAGTTAACTTGACCTGCCTGGCTAGGGAGTTAACTTGACCTGCCTGTCTAGGGAACTGGATTGGAGAGGATGAAAGCAGAAGTTAACTTGACCTGCCTGTCTAGGGAACTGGATTAGAGAGGATGAAAGCAGAAGTTAACTTGACCTGCCTGTCTAGGGAGTTAACTTGACCTGCCTGTCTAGGGAACTGGATTGGAGAGGATGAAAGCAGAAGTTAACTTGACCTGCCTGTCTAGGGAACTGGATTAGAGAGGATGAAAGCAGAAGTTAACTTGACCTGCCTGTCTAGGGAACTGGATTAGAGAGGATGAAAGCAGAAGTTAACTTGACCTGCCTGTCTAGGGAGTTAACTTGACCTGCCTGTCTAGGGAACTGGATTGGAGAGGATGAAAGCAGAAGTTAACTTGACCTGCCTGTCTAGGGAACTGGATTAGAGAGGATGAAAGCAGAAGTTAACTTGACCTGCCTGTCTAGGGAACTGGATTAGAGAGGATGAAAGCAGAAGTTAACTTGACCTGCCTGTCTAGGGAACTGGATTGGAGAGGATGAAAGCAGAAGTTAACTTGACCTGCCTGTCTAGGGAACTGGATTGGAGAGGATGAAAGCAGAAGTTAACTTGACCTGCCTGTCTAGGGAACTGGATTGGAGAGGATGAAAGCAGAAGTTAACTTGACCTGCCTGTCTAGGGAACTGGATTAGAGAGGATAAAAGCAGAAGTTAACTTGACCTGCCTGTCTAGGGAACTGGATTAGAGAGGATGAAAGCAGAAGTTAACTTGACCTGCCTGTCTAGGGAACTGGATTGGAGAGGATGAAAGCAGAAGTTAACTTGACCTGCCTGTCTAGGGAACTGGATTAGAGAGGATGAAAGCAGAAGTTAACTTGACCTGCCTGTCTAGGGAACTGGATTGGAGAGGATGAAAGCAGAAGTTAACTTGACCTGCCTGTCTAGGGAACTGGATTAGAGAGGATGAAAGCAGAAGTTAACTTGACCTGCCTGTCTAGGGAACTGGATTAGAGAGGATGAAAGCAGAAGTTAACTTGACCTGCCTGTCTAGGGAACTGGATTGGAGAGGATGAAAGCAGAAGTTAACTTGACCTGCCTGTCTAGGGAACTGGATTGGAGAGGATGAAAGCAGAAGTCAACTTGACCTGCCTGTCTAGGGAACTGGATTAGAGAGGATGAAAGCAGAAGTTAACTTGACCTGCCTGTCTAGGGAACTGGATTAGAGAGGATGAAAGCAGAAGTTAACTTGACCTGCCTGTCTAGGGAACTGGATTAGAGAGGATGAAAGCAGAAGTTAACTTGACCTGCCTGTCTAGGGAACTGGATTGGAGAGGATGAAAGCAGAAGTTAACTTGACCTGCCTGTCTAGGGAACTGGATTGGAGAGGATGAAAGCAGAAGTTAACTTGACCTGCCAGTCTAGGGAAATGAATTGGAGAGGATGAAAGCAGAAGTTAACTTGACCTGCCTGTCTAGGGAACTGGATTGGAGAGGATGAAAGCAGAAGTTAACTTGACCTGCCTGTCTAGGGAAATGAATTGGAGAGGATGAAAGCAGAAGTTAACTTGACCTGCCTGTCTAGGGAACTGGATTAGAGAGGATGAAAGCAGAAGTTAACTTGACCTGCCTGTCTAGGGAACTGGATTGGAGAGGATGAAAGCAGAAGTTAACTTGACCTGCCTGTCTAGGGAACTGGATTGGAGAGGATGAAGATAGACTCCATTAAAATTACATCACTCATCACCAAAACCATTCTGCCTAGTGGTGAAGACAACATCCATCCATCAACAAGATCAGCAGCTATCATCTTCATTTACAACCAGACTAAAATATTAGATCACCATTGTGGTAGTCAGTTTTCACTAAAGATGTGATTGTTTTATATTCTTTTAAATAGTTAAGTTCATTATGATAAGTACCTTTAACTATAGTATAGGAAGTGTACCTTTAACTATATTGTAGAAATTACGTTTAACCTTATGGAAGGAAGTATACATTTAACTGTATTTATGGAAGTATACCTTTAACAGTGACCAATATATTGATGTGTACTGAACTGTAACATTATTTTTATTGGACAATTACAATGGCGAGTTCATAATACTTCAATTTTATTGGTTGTATATTTTACCGCCTAAATCATGAAACTCAACCTTCTGGGCAGTTGCAAGAAAATATTTAAAGGGAAAAGATCCGGAATGTTAAAATGGAGTTTTCTCAAATTGTATAATTCAAGTTGGACACTTGTAAAGTCAGTTAAATAAGTAATATAAACTACTAGTTATTAGGAGGAGTTGACAATGTGAGATATGCATGATTGTATAAAATGATCAGGAACACCATAGCACCATATGCTTTGGGTATTGATTGATTAAATATGGAAACATATGAAGAAGTGTTTTGTCTAACTATGGGTCCATACCAAGCCTCTATTACACTAAGTCTACACAGCGGATGGGTCTGCAGTCTGCCTGCTAGTGCATAAAATACACGTCTATGAACGGCGAGACGATTTTTGATATGCGCCGTCCTCCGACGTGCTTAAGTGCTTGACTTTTTTATTTGTGGACTTTCTGTGCTAGATATAAACACTGAAATTTATAAGTTTACAACTTACGTAAAGTGATGTATAATCATTTGTTATCCATTTCACACTAAAATTGTAATCCAAAAAACATTCTGATATGAAATACATTAGTTTAAATCATGGAAATAAGTGTATGCAGGTCTATAATTTTAGGTACATTGTTTGAACAACACAGGTGCAGTGACGTCATACAAGAAATATATACACACAGTCTGAAATTGTTCACAGGGTTTTTGGTTAAACGCAATGAGACGTCACGGGGTGCATCTATAAATGGCCGTATGAAAAAAAGCACCCCAGACGTCAAATAAATGAGACTATCTGCCTGACAACTTTGATGATTTCATAGTGGTATAAGTCTGATGGGAGGACCCAAAAAAGACCCTGGCTCCTAAGAGAATGCAGGCTCTTATGTAGGGCACAAAAATATATAGCCTATATAGGCCGTCCCAGTCAACACCATCACATGCATGATCTCATCGGCTCAGTGACTACTTAAAGCATCAGCGACACAACACTATACGCTTAAAGAGAAAGTTCAAACTGTGTGTACTAACTAAACAGATACAATGATGCACTCTCGACCTAAATGCCCAATCGTTATACCCTGGGACTATAATCCTAAGAACAACACCACCTATATATTGCACAAAATACTCACGACATATAAACGTCTGAAGATGGCTGATATCAATTGGCTGTGATACACCAATTAGCACTTACACAATTAAGTAAATTCGAACAAATCGCGAAAATACATAACATAATAGAAAATGTTAGTTTTTGCCGGTTATTTAAAACATATACGAACCTCTGAGAAGTTTATCGCAAGCGGTATCATTCCAGCTAGATAACACCCGACCAACATGGCCAGTGAAAGAAGTATCAGCGTCAAAATATCGTCCATTTTTCGGTCATCTGTTAATTACTGGCGTTTAATTACTGGCAATACTGCCATGTAGACAAGTTTGACAGAGAATGGTTCCCATCTACACATCATCGTAAACAACGATAATACAACGCAGCAGTGATTGAAAACCAGCATATTTACAGTCGGGTTCTAGCCGGTCTATTTATCAACGTATCAGCAGTACCGACAGTATGCTAGTTGGCTCACTACTGTTGAGAGTTGTACATATAAGGGCTTTAAAATATTCTATAATATTTTAAAGCCCAGATATTTATAACTCTCAACAGTTGCTCAATATTGTTGAGAGTTATAAATATCTGGGCTTTAAAATATTCTATAATATTTTAAAGCCCAGATATTTATAACTCTCAACAGGGATAACGTACTCCCTGCTCTCAACAATATTGAGCAACTAGCATACCGTCGGTATGTTATATTCTATATTCTAATACACCCGCACTATATAGCCTAGTTTAAAATATCTCGTTATTTACTGTAATTTTTGCAACGTTAGGAGAATAAGCATTGCGCATTCCGCATTGTAACGTTTGCAACGTTAGGAGAGCAAGCAAAGCAATGCGAAAGATTTCAGATGTGTGCGTTATTTTCACATTTTAGGGGTATTAGAATAGAAATAGAACATCGTTTACGGTGAATTATCTATAATATATCACGGTTTGTCGTTCAATTGTAAACAATAATTTCAATTGAACTCCAAACCGTGATTTATTAAACGATAATTCACAGTAAACCATGTTCTATTTCTTAAATTGCCTAATGCATTTGATTCCAGTCGTGTTAAGTCGTGCTAAAACTCGTGTTAAAAAGTCGGATTAAATCTGCACGTTTAAATAGTAAATATCGCAAACCACGGATAAGTAGTAAGATCTCAAGGATTTAACTTAATTTAACGTTCTTAACGCTTTTCAAAGGGTTCATAATCGGTTAACCTCTTTTTGCAAATATGTGCTGGGAGTACACAAACAATCCAATAATTTTTGCATGTACATGGGAACTGGGAAGAACTAGTATATCTTAGATAAAACAAGGATATACAGGTACGAATGTAGATCTATGGATAAAATAACAATACAATCTCTAAAATACTATGACAGATCACAGACATATTAATAAATGTGTTATTAGGTCCTTGATATACCCAGATATATTACCGAAATCCACAGACATAAATGATTAATAGACTTTAAACGTTTTATTTATTCGTTAAAAAGTAACGGCGCTAAACAAATCATCACTGTATGGCCTACAACCGCAACTCGAGTACTGCTCCGCTGAATGGTCTCCCAACCATGCATGCTACATAAACCAGATCGAAGCTGTCCAACGCAGTGCAGCTCGCTGGGCAAAGCATGACCGTATGGACAAACGTCAAGCGTCACAGAGATGCTCTACTCCTCGAAATGGAGAATACTTGACCAGCGACGTATAGATAGTAGGCTCTTCCTTTGGTACAAGATCACCAACAGTCGTGTAGCTATCCCACTTGAGGACTATCTGACAATGACGAACAGGCGGTCTAGACATCTACATCCACGTCAATTTAGAGTAATAGGCACGACATCCGACTATTATAGGTACCGAATATGCAGTTGGCATAGTGGAACATGCCTCGCCATTAGCCCCAGAGTTGTTTTTATTTTAAAAAAAACTTCACTAAGAAAATCATACTTTTTTTTACTAACACATTCTACTAACACGTCTGTCTATGTCATAGACGCGCGCCATTCATAGGCTCCCATGCAGCAGTGGTTTGGAATTAACTGAAGATAGATAGATAGATAGAAAAAAAACACCCATATCTACTCTTAGAATGCATAATAAACATAACAGAATGTAATTATATATCGTCTACATGCAATAAAGACCCAATATCAAATTTACCCGCAGCAATAGGCATACTAAACATAAACAACAATATAACTCTAGTTAGTACATATTACCCAAATCCACTAGTATTATTGACGTATTATTTATTTATTTAAGGGACACATGGCAATCTTGAGTTTTATTCAGACATTAAAATTTGCTCCTCGATTAACTTATCCTACGTCATTTTGATTTTAAAACTGCTTGCATATAATTAAATAAAAATATTGAGACTTTCAATTTTATTCACTATTTGACCACATTTTTAAATATATTATTGGTGCAATATTATAAAAAGTTAGTAATATGTAAAAAATAATTTGCTTTGAACTATTCTTACAATTAATATTAATGATTGAACAAATGCAAGTGAAGAGAAAAACTAACGAGACGCCTTCAGTTTTTAAAAAAAATCAAGATTGCCGTGTGTCCCTTTTAAAGTATCGTTGCTACAAATGTATGAGTGTGTATATGAGGGGAGAATTGGGGGTAATTAACACTTATGCTTTATGCATGCATGCGCGCGCGCGAGTGTGTGTGTGTGTGTGTGTGTGTGCGCGCCACGCGCGAGAGCGCGATGTGGTAGATGGGAGCGTTAGTGGATGGTGTGGTGGTGGGTTAAGTTGCTTTGTTCAATTGCTCAGTCATATTACGATGGTGTCTACTTGTAGCAGTGAAATGAGCTCTGCTCAACTTAACTTTATATTGCTGCCACACTGGAATACTTCGCCGTGAAATGATACCACACCCAGCTACATTATATTGACCCCGACCCGACCAGTCCTAGCACTACTCTTAATATGCTGAACCTTAAATGGCTGTCCGTCTGCCTGCCTGCCTGCCTGCCTGCGTGTGTGCGGTTCGAAAGATTAAAGTTCCAAGAGAAGAATCCATCAGTGACACGGCACTGTGGTTGAACTTTGAGCTTCAAGCAAGAGAACTACGAAATATAAAGTCTTTGGTATGACCCTGTCGGTGATTGAACATATTATCTCCTGTATGCGATCGGCTATCTAGTCTCAGTAGACGTCCTGACATAATATATAAATATATTCCTAAATAGTGCGAAGTAGAACTAACTCCACGGTTTTAACACTAACAGGTTTTATAAGTGCGTATACATTATCAATTACAATTTGGTTCGTCTTACAAACATGTTAAACATAGTTGGTTGAATAATAATAATGCAATATGGATACACAAACCTGTTTTCTTTACAACATAACCTTAACTCTGGCCAAATATAATTGTGTGCTATATGAAATATAATATGCAAATTTGTTGACTCTTATCAATGTTGTTACGTAATAGTGATTAACTGCCTAATGGGATACCACAGTTAATTGCGTAACAGTAATTATCGACACAACGGGAGGTTAACCATATATCACGGACTTACATATGTGTGTTACATAAATGATTATCGACACAGCGGTACATTGACCCATATATCACGCAGTCACATTGTAACAGTGTATTACAATTCTATCTTAAGTTTTTGTTTTGGCACGCCTTGTTGCACTAGGCATTTTGGCGTGCTTTTCTTATGTTGATTATACATTCTATATTTCATAATTATTTTATACATAGGAGATTATGTATTACAATACTCACCAAAACTAGTATAAATGAATGAATGTCCCATTCAACATCGCAAGGTGGAAGAATTAAAGGGACAACGGCAATCTTACTCAAATCGTACTCCCAGTGGGATTCGAACCCGCAGCGGTGAAATAAACTTCTTAGATCTCTGCTGTATTGCACTGAGCACTTTAGCGAGCGGACCTCCCATCCGAAGTACTTCTACTTCTACTAGTTTTGCCAGGGTAAAATACAACCACTGTAATCTCACAAACACACCTACTCCACCCCACCCCATTAAGGTGCGCCTTAAAATCCAATTCACTTCAATTCACTTCTTCTTTAGTAAAATGGTAAGGTGGGAATGTATGACCGCTGCATGGCGAACACATATATCCTTGTTTCGTATACTATAAAGCAGACAACTTATTAATTGGCTGCTGTACTGCAAAAGTAGATTTTTTTTTAAGTGGAACAGGATTCGCATTCTTGATGAAGCGTCCACAGATTCAAAACAACCAACACTTAACACATATAAGTTGACACTCCTATTAGAAAACATACTGACGTGTGTGTTTTGAAATGGAATAACAGAGAAAGAAACGTGCATATATGCTCATATATTGTGAAGGTTTTCGATTTCCGCAGTCTGAACAGTTAATCGAAGTTTTATATAAACGGAATAGGACACGGAATGTTTTTTAACGCCTCACCATCACAATATATGTTATTTAAAGCTGTCCCGGAGAGAGGGGAAGGATAAATAGGAATCCGGAACCTAGCCTTCTGTTTCTAACGAATACATTCCTATGATTCTTTAACGACTTCGTCGGATACCCACCAATGACGTTTAGCGTGTTCTGATGATATACTAGTACTCCCATATATTTGGGCTGAGGGAAAATGTCTTGCCCAAGAACACACCGACACAACTCGCTGGTTTGAACCCGACCCCTCCGAGTCTAAGTTCACTGAGCTATCCACTGGGCCACGCCAATTCATTTTAAGAATTTATAATTTAAGAATATAGTGACCAGCAAACAACACGGATGAGTACTCTCCTATACACGTATTTGCAACAATGAAATTAAAGTTCAGTACGTGTATTGTCTTTGAAACAGTCAAAATCAGTGCCATGTTTAATCATCCTGAACGATCGGTTCATTTCACAAAACAATGTACGGAGTCGATATAAGTATACGGTAATAGAACACTTATCGTACGTTTTCAATGAAAGACATTCCAAAATCATTCACTGTCGTTTTTTCTCGGCCAATATCTGTTTGACAGACTGCAAGTATATTTTATATTTTATAAAAAAAGGACATCAGTTATTCAAGGTTTTCATATAACTGTGATTAGCATATACAACATGTCAAAAGCTACATTTAGACACGCGAATGCAGTTTCATTGAAACAAGAACTTCTGAAGGAGATTATTCACTGGAAAGAGTCATCTACCAACTGCCTGAAAGATATTAAGAACAATCTAAATGCTCTCAAAGAAGCTAAAGCAGTTGCTAAAAGAGACATAAACTTTGCCCGTGCACAACTAGAAGCGAGCCTAAAACATCTTGAAGAAAAGGCAGAAAAGGAGATGTACGAAATGGTTAAGACCGAGGAGGAAATCATAAAGGATTTTATAAAGAAGATCTTTGATCGGCGTAAGAGGTTTGTTTGTGTGTTTGTGTGTTTGTTTGTTTGTATGGTGTTTTACGTCATTTTCAACACATGTAAGGTTATATATGGCGGTTGATTTTTTTGTGGTGGAGGCAGACCACCCACTTTTCCTAGGTAGAACCAGTACTGTACACCTCCCGCCATCCGTAAGAATCGACACTTCCTCACTTACAAGTCAAGCTCCCAGTGGGATTCGAACCCGCAACGGTGAGAGGCGTAAGAGGTACTTTTCTAAATATATAACATTGGTGAGCATCAACATGTGTTTGTGTTTTGTGAACTCCCGTTTGCATCGGTCTATATAACTATGTACTATAGCCGTTTTGAATAAAGTGGGAAAGGTCCGCTGGCTAGATAACATGTTTCGTTTAACAAAGTGGACGGCGTTTTTTTTCTCTCTCTTATATACATTTTAATACACTGTTAATTAACGCTACTTTACAAACCTGTAATACAATACAAAGTGTTTGTTTGTTTGTATGGTGTTTTTACGTCATTTTCAACACATGTAAGGTTATATATGACGGTCGATTTTTTGTTGTGGAGGCAGACCACCCACTTTTCCTGGGTAGAACCAGTACTGTACACCTCCCGCCATCCGTAAGAATCGAACTTCCTCACTTACAAGTCGATCTCCCAGTGGGATTCGAACCCGCAGCAGTGAGAGGCGAAAAGGTTTCAAACGCGTACCTTCTTGACCATGGAGTCACTTCATGAAATTGTAAAATCGTTTAACTATATTCTTGAATTGTTTCGGGTAAATATGAGTTATTTAAATTATATATTTAACAAGAAAGTTATATTGTTTCGTGGTGGATTAGCTTGTATGGTGCAAAACCGTAGATACATATACGTAATTGGGGTTCTAAACTTGTTTAAGGACTTTAGAAATTGAAATTGTCAAATTGTAACTATAATCTTAACCATTCGGCCACGGAGACGCTCACAATAAGACAATGTGAACAATACTATTCTTTTGAACAATAGAGTGAGACATATATTTTTACCATTTGACATTGCTTTATTTTTTCAGATTAGAAGAAACAGAATTAATGTTAAAAGAAAATATTATTGGTTTCAAACTCAACAGAACGATAGAAGATGGAAAACACCAAGTATTGGCAGTTAGAGAAACTATAATGGAAGTGACAAAACATGACATACCGACTAGAGTAGAGTTTAACCTACACACATCTATCGTGCCGGTACAAGAAGGATTAGTACCCCTAGGGACGACCACACTGAAAACCGGACTCGGAAAACTTATAAAAAGAAGAAAGTTGTCTTTGAATACTCAACCCTCTCTTACTGCTGTAACATCAGGTGGTACAGGTGATAATGGTTCTCAAATCGGGGTGTCTGTATCCAATAGCAGTCATAGTCAAAAGAACGATACGAAAGTTGAAGGAGGCCCAAATCTAGATCTAGCCAACGACTTGGAAAGGCTTCTGGAAATGACTAGGAAAGGTAACATTTCTCTTAAACCTTTTCTAGACAGTGCCATGTTGTTATCATTAACATCAGGTCAAAACAATAGAAGCCATGCTAACAAGACACCTAGGTTTGAAAAGGGCAAACACAGTCGAATCCCCGTGAGTAGACAGCAACATAAAGGTATCCAGATCAAGCGAGACGCCGTAAGGTCACAGAGTGCGTTTGAAAGGGATAAACTCGTAAATGGGACAGCTCAAATGAGATTGTCAAAATCAGCTAGAGAAGATTCGCGCATATCAGGCATTATCATGAATTCAGAGCCCGCTAAACGGGACATCACGTATATAAACGAAACCAGTTTTGTACCATATGAAGAGCAAGGACCCGACAACAAAGAGAGATTGGTCAGTAAACTTAAAGAAAAACAAACAGTAAGGTATCTTGAGTACGACTTCATTCGAGAAATAACTGCAATTAAAGACATGAATGCCGACACAGATCATTCTGGAAATGAACTTAGCGACAGTGAGAGTAGTGGTAAACTGAATTCAAAACCATCCAGCATCACATCGCTCAGTTCTGCTTCACTAAGCTCGGTCAGTTATAAACCGTCAAATTTACTCGCTAGCGGACCTTTGCATGTTTCGAATTCTCAACAATCTAAGTCAAAGTCATATTTCTCGTACAAGGCCCGGTTCCACACCAAAAAGCACCCGTCTGAAACCGATCTATGTCGACTTACAGGTATAATAGCAATGGATAGCGGTCAGGTCATCGTTGCCGATATCAACCATTTGAAGGTAATGTTGTTCGGGCCAGATTTCACATATATGTTTGCCCTAGACTGTCCATCCCCCTGTGGTATATGTGTCGTCGCCGCAGACATAGTCGCTGTGACACTATTTCACAACAGGAAGGTCTTGCTAGTGAAGGTGCACACCACACACTTAGAGCGCTACAGGGAAATCCACATCAACTGCCCGGAGTCGCTTCGTGCAGTCTCGTATAGTGCTGATCACTATTACGTGTTGTGTTTAAATGGCGACATACACGCTATAGACGCCGATGGGAAACAATATGCAGTGATTGAAACGAACATGAATGGCGGAGAAGCGAGGCACATGGACGTAGACGAAGAGGGGAAAAGAATCTTCATCAGCGGAAACGATCGTGTCGTCTGCTTTGACGATTTGGGTAAACTTATTTCTACTTTAATATTATAGAGAGTATTATTTAAGCCGTTTTCAAATAACAAATGATATTTAGTTACCATCTCATCTCTGCTTAAGTAGTTGGACCTTCGTTTGCAAATATGATCGAAAGAGATTGTTGAGATCTTCTCCAGCTGGGCCCCGTTTTATGAAACAACTTGCGACCAATTTGATCGTAAATCAATTTCTTAAATGCTTCACTATTAATTAAACTTTTCAAATAAACGTATTTCATTTCATTTACTTATACATGTGATATTTCTGCACTACGTGCACACATAATTGTCTACATTGAATACTTAGGTGAAAAAAGTGAATGATTTTAAAATTTGAGATTTATCGTAAGTTGAAATACTCGTAAGAGCTTGATTCAAAACATTATTTGTTGGAACGATGGCTTTGCTCATATGAGCAAACGTACGTATTTAGTCAACATATGCTCTTTCGGACTGCAATAATGTTCATGCAAGACGTCATTTTTAAACAACCATTACAGTCTAATATCATATTATAGGCATGTTTAACGAAATTATACACTGTAGGACAAGTTAGATGTTCAATAGTTATGCTTTTGCTAGATAAAACTAAAGTTGCTCCATCAGGGCTGCCGTTACCATACACTTCGAAAAAACATTAAGTTTGCACAATTTTAGTATCGTAACCCTGATATACGTTTAAAGTGCTAGTCTGAAAACTCTTCTGCGAAAAAGACTAACAGACTCTGTGGTCACTTGATTTACAAACTTCGTAAGATCCTTGGTCATGATCACTTTCATACAATCTTAAACTTGTTAAAACATTTTTTTAAAATAGGTTATGACCGTATCATTGCGCAATGCACTGCATGTTTAGTGGTGGGCCCATTTTCAGTTTGCCGCTATACTTTCCTCTTTGACTGCGATGACTTGACGGACTAAAAGGGATGGTATATAAACCTTTAATGTTTGTCTTCTATCTTTTCCTTAATGGTTTCTCTTGTTACTATGGCTTCTGTCAAGTCATGGAGTACTTGTTTTGTTGCTTTCTATGCTTTGACTTCTATATTATATACACGATGCTCATACTTACATTGCCCGTCGATGCTGCCTAGTTTGTAAGAGGATATCCTGGCGGGTATTGCTTTATTTACACTGTCCCGTTTTATTGGGATGACAATACAGCAAGACCGATGTTTGATGCACCTAGAACATAGTTTAGACCCCCAGTGGTCTTTTTTTTTGCCACTGGCCGCTCCAAGACGACACCCTTGTTTTCAATAATTTTATGTTGGTGGCGTCGCTAACGTCTACATTGTAATTATGTGTTCAAACATGAAGACTGTTTTTTGTTCGCGCTGCTCCATATAAACGGCTTGTTGGATTTTGATGTACGAAGCATCATGCAGTTGTGCTTATTTGAGTTGACCAGTAAGTCAAAGTTCACCGTGACCGATAATGAAAAGCCTTCCCCGCACTGTAACTCCGCTTCACCAAACTTTACTGGTTGACTGCCTGAGGTCTGTAGGTCAAGGTCACCGTGACCATCCCTCGTAAATTTGTCTGCTACTTTTCCAAAATGTCTTGTAGGATGTTGACGAAACGTTGTACAAAGCATCAGTATGATGTCTAGTGGATATCTGACTTTGAGGGCAGTATGTCAAAGGTCACCGTGACTAGATAACGAAACAAGAGGCCCAAGAGGGCCTATGGACGCTCTACTTGCTAACACGGGTCTTATATCAAGGGTTGTCTCATAAAATTCCCATCAGTACATTGAAAAAACAGGATGGCCCCAGATCACCACCCTTGTAATCATGGGCAATAAGTCTGCTCGTGTCTAGTCTGGCATGGGTATTTTTTTAATTTGTCCCACTTTCTTCTATGAATGAGATTTCATAAAAAAAATGTGTGTGTTTGAGGGGGGGGGGGGGGGGGGTGGGGGAGGGGGGGGGAGGGGGGGGGGGGTGCTCTACTGGCTTAAACGGCTCTTATATCAAGGGTTGTCATCACAAAATTCTCATCAGTACTAATTTTAAAACGGGAGGGCCTGAGTATGGCCCTAAGGGGTAACAAGAGGCCCAAGAGGGCCTGTGGACGCTCTACTGGCTAAAACAGCTCTTATAGATTTAGATAGATATAGCTCTCTTCTCCTATAGATTTAACAAAGGAAAATACAATATCGCGTTTTTCAACAAATCAAGGGCCATTACTCTGTTATTACTAACAAGATCTAGCTGGTTTTCGAAATTGTTCAAGATTTCATTGATATACCGCGCTTTGCACAACTAGACATCATACTGAGGCTTCCTGCCAAATTTTGTAGAAATCCAACAAGCCATTTAAGAGGAGTAGCGCTGACAATTTTTTTTTAAATAAAAATGTCAAAGGGCCATAACTCCCGTCAAAAATCAGCGAACTGGAACAAAAGCGTGAAATGCACAACTAGACATCTTACCGATGCTTCCTGCAAAGTTTCGTCGAAATTCAACAAGGCATTTAGGATGAGTAGCGTCGACAAGAAATGTTAAAGTAAGTGTCAAGTAATTAAAAAGATAATGAAAAAAAAAAAATAAAAAAAAATAAATTCAAATCAATCAATAAAAAATAAAAAAAAAAATGAAAAAATTTAAAAAAAAATAATAAAAAATAAGAAAAATTGAAACAATTAAAAAAAAAAATGAAATTGAAAAAAAATCAATAAAAAAAATCAAATTAAAATATAAAAAATAAATAAAAAGAAATTAAAAAACTGTTACCCCCGGGGCGCGTCCAAATTTGACACCAGGGTCACCATTTGAACAAACTTGGCAGAGGACCATAAGCTGATGCTACATGTAATACATGAGAGCTCTGTGCCATGTGGTTCCAGAGAAGAAGATTTTTTTCAGTTTTTGCCTATACAAGCCTAAGTAAAACTGTGACCCCAGGGTGGGGCCAAATGTGACCAATGGGTCACCATTTGAACAAACTTGGTAGAAGACCATAAGCTTATAGCAAATGCAAAATAGTAAACCTCTGGCTCTTGCAGTTTCAGAGAAGAAGATTTTTAAGTTTTTCCCTATACATGTCTATGTAAAACATGTGACCCTTGGGGCGGGGTCAAATGTGACCCAAGGGTCACAATTTGAACAAAGTTGGTAAAAGGACCATAAGCTTTTAGCAAGTGCAAAATATTAAACCTCTGGCTCTTGCAGTTCCAGAGAAGAAGAATTTTCTCAGTTTTTCCCTATACAAGCATTTATGTAAAACTGTGACCCCCGGGCCGGGGCCAGATGTGACCCCAGGGTCACCATTTGAACAAAATTGGTAAAGGACCTTAAGCTTATAGCAACAGCAAAATATTAAACCTCTGGCTCTTGCAGTTTCAGAGAAGAAGATTTTTTAAGTTTTTCCCTATACATGTCTATGTAAAACATGTGACCCTTGGGGCGGGGCCAAATGTGACCCCAGGGTCACCATTTGAACAAACTTGGTAAAGGACCATAAGCTTATAATAAATGTAAAATATCAAACCTCTGGCTCTTGTAGTTTCCGAGAAGAAGATTTAAAAAAAAAAATCCTATATCAGTCTATGTAAAACTGTGACCCTCGGGGCGGGGACAAATTTGACCCTAGGGTCACCATTTGAACAAACTTAGTAGAGGACCATAAGCTGATGCTACATGTAATAAATGAGAGCTCTGTGCCATGTGGTCCCAGAGAAGAAGATTTTTTTCAGTTTTCCTATACAAGCCTATGTAAAACTGTGACCCCCGGGGTGGGGCCAAATGGTGACCCTGGGTCACCATTTGAACAAACTTGTTAGAGAACCACAAGCTTATAGCAAATGCAAAATATTAAACCTCTGGCTCTTGCAGTTTCAGAGAAGAAGATTTTTTAAGTTTTTCTCCATACATGTCTATGTAAAACACATGACCCTTGGGGCGGGGCCAAATGTGACCCGAGGGTCACCATTTGAACAAACTTGCTAAAGGACCATAAGCTTATAGTAAATGCAAAATATCAAACCTCTGGCTGTTGTAGTTTCAGAGAAGATTTTTTTTTA
Source organism: Cyrtodaria siliqua (assembly GCA_037043455.1). Classification (NCBI taxonomy): domain Eukaryota; kingdom Metazoa; phylum Mollusca; class Bivalvia; order Adapedonta; family Hiatellidae; genus Cyrtodaria; species Cyrtodaria siliqua. The sequence goes on from JAWPHD010004670.1 coordinate 155,291, forward strand.
AAAAAATCCTATATAAGTCTATGTAAAACTGTGAGCCCCGGGGCGGGGACAAATTTGACCCCAGGGTCACCATTTGAACAAACTTAGTAGAGGACCATAAGCTAATGCTACATGTAATACATGAGAGCTCTGTGCCTTGTGGTTTCAGAGAAGATTTTTTAAAGTTTGTTCTATGTCCATATGAAAAACATGCAAAACCTCAATATACAAACTTTGGACCCCGGGGCACGGCCATTTTGACCCCGGGGACTTTATTTGAACAATCTTGATAGTCTAGGCGTTGGCGATCATTTTAAAAGAAAAACTGTTGAAATATGTCCAGCGGTTCTGGAGAAGATTTTTAAGGTTTCGACGGTAATGGCAGCCATCTTGGATGTAGCGCTGACCTAATTTTAACAAATCTAAAAAGCATTCATCTAAGGATCATCCATGTGAAGTTTGGTCAAAATTAGCCAAGCGGTTTCTGAGGAGAAGTCGTTTGAAGAAAAGTTTACGGACGGACGGACGGACGACGGACGACGGACAACACACCATCCGGCCCTTGGCCAGTAGAGCTAAAAACTGTCAAGGGGCCGTAACTCCATCAAAAATCAACGAGCCGGAAAAAAAACGCAATAGGCACAACTAGAAATCGTACCAATGCTTCCTGCTAAGTTTCGTCAAATCCAACAAGGCGTAAAATAAGAGAGTAATTAAACCAATTTAAACAAATGAAACAATGAAATGAAAAACTTAAAAGAAAAAAATCAAATGAAATAAAAATAAAAAATGAAAAAAAAAAAAAAAAATATTTAAAAAAAGAAAAAAAAAAAAGAAACAAGAGGTCAATGACCTTGAAGCTCTACTGATTGATTTTGATTTCAGGAAGTAGTCGCTACAGACTTGTTTTTTGAAAAATTATTTTTAGCCGTGGCGGCCATCTTGAATTTCCGGCCGACCTGAAATTTTGCTAGGATCAATTAGACATCAAGAGCAACATTCCTGTGAAGTTTCATGAAAATCCGTCAAGTAGTTTCACAGGAATAGTCGCTACAAGTTTTCATTATACAAGAGGTCAATGACCTTGAAGCTCTACTGATTGATTTTGATTTCAGGAAGTAGTCGCTACAGATTTGTTTTTTGAAAATCTATTTTTAACCGTGGCGGCCATCTTGAATTTCCGGCCGACCTGAAATTTTGCTAGGATCAATAAGACATTAAGAGCAACATTCCTGTGAAGTTTCATGAAAATCCGTCAAGTAGTTTCAGAGGAGTAGTCGATACAAGTTTTCATTATATAACTCTATGTAAACAAAGATGGCCGCTGGCAGCCATGTTTAACGTCAAATCAAAACGATTTTCGACAAGGACCAACATCATGTCATACTGATCATTTTAGAAAAAGTCCCATATCAATATCTCTTATAGTTTTGAAGAAGTAGTCGCTACAAACTTATTTATTTTAAATCTACTTTTAGCTGTGACGGCCATCTTGAATTTCCGGCCGACCTGAAATTTTTCTAGGATCAACGAGACATCAAGAGCAACATTCCTGTGAAGTTTCATGAACATCCGTCAAGTAGTTTCAGAGAAGTTGTCGCTACAAGTTTTTACTATATAACTCTATGTAACCAAAGATGGCCACTGGCAGCCATGTTTAACGTTGAATCAAAATAATTTTCCATAAGGATCAACATCATGTCATGCTGATCATTTTAGAAAAAGTCCCATATCAATATCTCTTATAGTTTTGAAGAAGTAGTCGCTACAAACTTGTTTATTTTAAATCTATTTTTAGCTGTGATGGCCATCTTGAATTTCCGGCCGACCTGAAATTTTTCTAGAATCAACGAGACATCAAGAGCAACATTCCTGTGAAGTTTCATGAACATCCGTCAAGTAGTTTCAGAGAAGTAGTCTCTACAAGTTTTTACTATATAACTCTATGTAACCAAAGATGGCCACTGGCAGCCATGTTTAACGTCGAATCAAAATAATTTTCCGCAAGGATCAACATCATGTCATGCTGATCATTTTAGAAAAAGTCCCATATAAATATCACTTATAGTTTTCAAAAAGCAGTCGCTACAAACTTATTTTTTAAAAATCTATTTTTAGCTGTGACGGCCATCTTGAATTTCTGGCAGATCTGAAATTTTGCCAGGATCAATTAGACATCAAGAGCAACATTCCTGTAAAGTTTCATGACAATCCGCCAAGTAGTTTCAGAGGAGTAGTCGCTACAAGTTTTTACTATATAACTCTATGTAAACAAAGATGGCCGCTGGCAGCCATGTTTAACATTGAATCAAAACGATTTTTGACATGGATCAACATCATGTCATGCTGATCAATTTAGAAAAAGTCCCATATCAATATCACTTATAGTTTTCAAGAAGTAGTCGCTACAAACTTGCATTTTAAAACTCTATTTTTAGCTTTGGGGGCCATCTTGGATTTCACATCAACATGAATTTTTGCTAGGATCAACTAGACTTTATGGGCAACATTTCTGTAAAGTTTCATGAATATCCATCCAGTAGTTTCAGAGGAGTTGTCGCTACAAGTTTTTACTATATAACTCTATGTAAACAAAGATGGCTGCTGGCAGCCATGTTTAACGTTGAATCAAAACAATTTTTGACAAGGACCAACATCATGTCATGCTGATCATTTTACAAAAAGTCCAATATCAATATCTCTTATAGTTTTCAAGTAGTAGTCGCTACAAACTTGTATTTTGAAAATCTATTTTTAGCCATGGCAGCCATCTTGAATTTCAGGGCGACCTGAAATTTTGCTAGGATCAATTAGACATCAAGAGCAACATTCCTGTGAAGTTTCATGAAAATCCGTCAAGTAGTTTCAGAGGAGTAGTCGCTACAAGTTTTCATCATATAACTCTATGTAAACAAAGATGGCCACTGGCAGCCATGTTTAACGTCGAATCAAAATAATGCTTGACTCTTATAACCATCATGTCATGCTGATCATTTTACAAAAAGTCCCATATCAATATCACTTATAGTTTTCAAGACGTAGTCGCTACAAACTTCTTTTTTAAAAATCTATTTTTAGCTGTGGCGGCCATCTTGAATTTGCTAGGATTTGCTAGGATCAACTAGACTTCATGGGCAACATTTCTGTAAAGTTTCATGAAAATCCATTCAGTAGTTTCAGAGGAGAAGTCGCTACAAAAAAAAGTTTACGGACAGACGGACGACGGACGCCGCACCACGGCATAAGCTCTGCTGATCTCTGATCAGTAGTGCTAAAAAATGAGATAACATAAAAAAAAAGAAGGTAAAAACATCAACATTTACTTCAAATAATAATAACAAAATAAAAACAAGAGGTCAATGACCTTGAAGCTCTACTGATTGATTTTGATTTCAGGAAGTAGTCGCTACAGACTTGTTTTTTGAAAAATTATTTTTAGCCGTGGCAGCCATCTTGAATTTCCGGCAGACCTGAAATTTTGCTAGGATCAATAAGACATCAAGAGCAACATTCCTGTGAAGTTTCATGAAAATCCGTCAAGTAGTTTCAGAGAAGTAGTCGCTACAAGTTTTCATCATATAACTCTATGTAAACAAAGATGGCCACTGGCAGCCATGTTTAACGTCAAATCAAAATAATGGTTGACTCTGATAAGCATCATGTCATGCTGATCATTTTACAAAAAGTCCCATATCAATATCACTTATAGTTTTCAAGACGTAGTCCCTTCAAACTTCTTTTTTAAAAATCTATTTTCAGCTGTGGTGGCCATCTTGAATTTCTTGCAGACCTGAAACTTTCCTAGGATCAATTAGACATTAAGAGCAACATTCCTGTAAAGTTTCATGAAAACCCGCCATGTAGTTTCAAAGGAGTAGTCGCTACAAGTTTTTACTATATAACTCTATGTAAACAAAGATGGCTGCTGGCAGCCATGTTTAACGTTGAATCAAAACAACTTTTGACAAGGACCAACATCATATCATGCTGATCATTTTAGAAAAAGTCCCATATCAATATCACTTATAGTTTTCAAGAAGTAGTCGCTACAAACTTGTATTTTGAAAAATTATTTTTAGCCGTGGCGGCCATCTTGAATTTCCGGCCGACCTGAAATTTTGCTAGGATCAATTAGACATCAAGAGAATCATTCCTGTTAAGTTTCATGAAAATCCGCCAAGTAGTTTCAAAGGAGTAGTCGCTACAAGTTTTTACTATATAACTCTATGTAAACAAAGATGGCCGCTGGCAGCCATGTTTAACGTTGAATCAAAACAATTTTTGACAAGGACCAACATCATATCATGCTGATCTTTTTAGAAAAAGTCCCATATCAATATCACTTATAGTTTTCAAGAAGTAGTCGCTACAAACTTCTTTTTTAAAAATCTATTTTTAGCTGTGGCGGCCATCTTGAATTTCTGGCCGACCTGAAATTGTGCTAGGATCAATAAGGCATTAAGAGCAACATTCCTGTAAAGTTTCATGAAAATCCGCCAAGTAGTTTCAAAGGAGTAGTCGCTACAAGTTTTTACTATATAACTTTATGTAAACAAAGATGGCCGCTGGCAGCCATGTTTAACGTTGAATCAAAACAATTTTTGACAAGGACCAACATCATATCATGCTGATCATTTCAGAAAAAGTCCTATATCAATATCACTAATAGTTTTCAAGAAGTAGTCGCTACAAACTTGAATTTTGAAAAATTATTTTAAGCCTGGGCGGCCATCTTGAATTTCCGGCCGACCTGAAATTTTGCTAGGATCAATTAGACATCAAGAGCAACATTCCTGTGAAGTTTCATGAAAATCCGTCAAGTAGTTTCAGAGGAGTAGTCGCTACAAGTTTTCATTATATAACTCTATGTAAACAAAGATGGCCGCTGGCAGCCATGTTTAACGTCGAATCAAAACGATTTTCGACAAGGACCAACATCATGTCATGCTGATCATTTTAGAAAAAGTCCCATATCAATATCACTTATAGTTTTCAAGAAGAAGTCGCTACAAACTTGTTTTTTAAAAACCTATTTTTAGATCTGGCGGCCATCTTGGATTTCACATCAACATGAATTTTTGCTAGGATCAACTAGACTTCATGGGCAACATTTCTGTAAAGTTTCATGAAAATCCATTCAGTAGTTTCAGAGTAGTAGTCGCTACAAAAAAAAGTTTACGGACAGACAGACGGACGGACAGACAGACGGACGACGGACGCCGCACCACGGCATAAGCTCTGCTGATCTCTGATCAGTAGAGCTAACAATAAAAAGTAATTAATAAATAAGGCTTAACAAGGCAAAACATAGCATTTTTAACTAATCAAGGGCCATAACTCTGCTGTTACCGGTCCGATCTGGCTGGGTTTTGAACTTGTCCGAGCTTTCATTGATATTAACAATCTGGAAAAGGTTGGTAAAGATCGGATGAAACATGAAGGCCCTATCGACTTAACGAGACAAAATATAACAGTTTTAACTAATTCAAGGGCCATAACTCTGCTGCTACTGGTCAGATCTGGCTGGTTTTCGTATTTATCCGAGCTTTCATTGACATTAACAATCTGGTAAAGTTTGGTAAAGATCGGATGAAAAATGAAGGCCCTATCGTCTTAACGAGGCAAAATATAGCATTTTTAACTAATTCAAGGGTCATAACTCCGCTGTTACTGGTCCGATCTGGCTGGTTTTCGAACTTGTCCGAGCTTTCATTGACATTAACAATCTGGTAAAGTTTGGTAAAGATCGGATGATAAATGAAGGCCCTATCGTCTTAACGAGGCAAAATGTAGCATTTTTAACAAAATCAAGGGCCATAACCTGTGTTCTGCATTTGCGATATTTCTTGTTTGACTTTTTATACCTACTTGTTTTTGTAGAGCAGATGTCATTATTTTGTTTCAAATTACAAATCATCAGACGGTTTTGGGTTAGCATGTTTAGGATAAACGGTAAATTGCAACACTGCAAATACGCAACTCGTTTAAAATTGCAACACTGCAATTTTAATAGATGATCTGATTTAGATCTATGCAACTTGTTTAGTATGCCTTGCAAGATTTCTTAATTACGAAGCATATTATTTATTTTCAGGCGAAAAACTATGGCAATTTCGAGGATTAAACTACAACCACAAAAAGTTTACTCCGGGAGGGATTGTCCTCTGTCACAAGCGCATCTTTGTTACAGACTGGGGAAATCATAAAGTGATTGAATTATCGCTGGATGGCACGCACGTGCGTGATATTGTCATTGACAACATACAATTTCCACATGCTATTGCTGTGCAGCGTTCAACTGGAATGTTGTACATCACGCAGAGCAGTATGTTTAAACAGGAGGCCAGGAGCCGGACTGTAAAAGTGTTCCGTATCAAGTAAATGTCATAGTATTAACACAGGCCCTAGCATCCACAATCATAGGTACACTACCATAAGGGCCAAGATTCTCACGTCTGCACAGGCCCCAGAAGTACCCTCATACCCGTAGTTTATGAATTCCCTACTGTCAATAATAGGGGGATACTGCTGGTGCCTGTATAATAACTGATGACAACAGTTCAACGTAAGTTCAATATTACCAGTGGCATACAACGCTTACCAGGTAGATTATCATCAAGTGGACATCACTCTGAATTTAGAGATCACGGGGCCGAGGCTCTTCTGTGTGTTCCTGTAGCCATTACAGGACCACAGTGACACAGAAGAGATTTCTTAATTTCGAAGCATATGGATGTAGCCGGATGGGGATGCAAACTGGGCGGTCGCGTGTATCAGAATCTATATTCAGAGCACGCTCATGAACCACAGGAGTCTGATAATAAGAGTAGAACAATGTTCCCGGATTCATATGTATCCTTCCCTTCTCTTTGGAGACTCTCAAAATACCCTTAACATATTGTTGATGAGCTGTTAAACTATTTGATTTATTCATTACATGATGATATGACATGATTCAGAACGCTACACATGGAAACATGCTACCGGTAGTTTCATATATACTGAGTAATTTTTTAAAATCGGACCAATTGTGGATTTAATTCAATCAATGCACATGTTGTAAAACAATATAATTGCAATCACTCGAACATTTAGATAATACAAACAATGTGATTGGTTAAAAGACGATCACATGATCAATTTAAGTTACGTTCATTTTCCAGTGAACTGTACGAAGAACTACTTTCATCCGCCATTCATAGAGTGTGCGTAAAAACAACAGCAATTCGTATTTATTCTAATAATTTGTTTTAATAAATTAAAAAATAAGTACTTTTAGGATAGTAGTTGCAATTATAAGGGTTTAATGTATTTTTATTTGCGTTCATCGGAAAATAATTGCAATTGTCTAATCATACAGCTTAACATTATTTGCAATGTGATGAGGCAATTGCAATTGCTGTGTTATGAGGCAATGTGATGAGGCAATTGCAATTGCTGTGTGATGAGGCAATTGCAATTATTGCAGTTATTTTCCGATGAACGCAGATAAAAATACATTAAACCCTTAAATACTGGATATTTGAATTATTTCTTTCCAAACTGTATAGTATCCAATAAAGTCTATATTACCCATATAATCTGATTTTTGGTAAAAAGAGAATACAACACAATCACTACCATTATTTAATTTTTATTTATCAACAGTTTAAACAACACTATATATATTTCAACATGATTGCAGTAACCATACTTAAAAAGATCAATGCATTTAAAACAGTAAGAACTGACATTCATCCATCATCATGATCATCCTCCTCATTAACATCATCATCATCATCATCACCATCTCTGATGCTTAACTGGATGAATTTAAGGATACCATACGGTATACAAGGTATCCATTTATGAATAACTTAATGTAAATGGTTTCATGGGATGTATTTACAAAATGGAAATTTTGCTAAAAAGAAATCACTTGAATAAAGAATAATTTTGTATAAACTACAGCTTAAAGGGGTAACATCAGGCTTTTTCTGAAAGATTCTAACATTTTAAAAATGTTCCAATTCAAGATAGAACTGTCATTTAAATCAAAATATGGTTTAAGCCCATTGTGCATAACCTGGGATAGCATATATTATGGACGAACATCCGTAAATAGTGGATCATGGTAAGTTCATTCATTATGTTTAGGCCCTCTGTAATAGAAAATATCATTGTCAATCTGAAGTAAGACCAATAGACCACCCTAAAAAGGCTGATGTACTCCCTTAAATACACATTCTCATATCAAAATGGTGGGTATATATACTGAAAGGAAAAACAAACGGGAATTTCTGCTATATATTGATGTACAGTATGCTGCTGTTAATCGAATGGTACATGAATACGTAAGATCTTTCCTTTCGGAAAAAAGACTTAAACAACACATAACACAGCAAACAGTTTTCCTGCAAAGTTTCATTATTGATAGAGTACGCGTTTGGCTCAAGTATGTGAGCAAACTTACGATTCAAAATTTTGCGAACTCTTTATGTTAAATACAGTACTGAACTGGCTCAATTTTTCAAAGAGAAACTTCAACATTTATGAATTTCTAGTTACGTGTACTGTGATTAAAATGTCTACAACATCACAGTTGTGTCCGTTCTCTAACTGCAACTTTTTTTTTTTTTACAAAACATGCGATTTCCTTGTAATATATATGGAATTAAATGTGCAGTATATACATATAGCAGAAATTCGCGTTTCTTTTTTCTTTCAGTATATTTCTGTGAAAATGAAGTGTCTCCCTTTATTCTACCCCTGCAATATCTTAGTAATGCGAGGAGATGTCTCTCTGTGTTTGCATATTAATAATTATATTTATAAATGACGGACATCTGTTCCCTCCAAAATAGCGGTCACTACCTTCGAAGTCGGACATTTCCTTCAAAGTCGGACATTACCTTCAAAGTCGGACATTACCTTCAAAGTAGGACATTACCTTTAAAGTCGGAATAACTTTACCATTTTCCATTCCATAAACTAACCACTTTAAACATATAAATATTACATAAATGACAAATGGGTTGGGTAACAAGTTCTACCAATATCAGATTGTGTATCAAGCACAGAATCAATCCCATATCGCACACACACATGAATCAAAGGTATTATCACATTTAGGAATTGTCAATTTTAAGTTCAAATACAACAGTGTAATAACAGTTTAAAACTGCAGAACACAACATTAAAACAGTGCTGAATAAAACGTGACATTGAAACAGTGCTGAATAAAAATATATCACCAAGAACACACAATTCCTTGCATATAAATTAATTATTTCACAATTTTTTTCATGTTCTCCTGAAGACAAAATGAATACAAAAATAATATTTAAGTTCATATGTCCAAACATACAAATAAACATATTCTAATGCATGCCTCTGGGGCATTGCAATATTCAAAGTAGGGGTGTATATTAATAACCCTGTGACAGAGTTACATGAAATGGACCACTGCCTCACTACATTAAACTGTAAGTGCAGTAGACAGAATGTAAAATATTTATTCACCAATAGTTCATGCAAACATTCTGAGTTAGGCCACAACAAATTAATTACCTGGTTCTCAGGCCACTTTTTCTAAGAAGAGATGCGGGAGGGCGCATTTTTTTTTACACTTTTACAGTTGTCAACAGACACGCGGGCGATTTTTTTATATCCAAACTTTTAATTCCAATACATGTATTGATGCAAAATATCTAGAAATTCATGTGCAATAACCAGTTGGATCTGCTCATCTCTATTGTCGATCATTACCTTATCATTTTTTCTCGACTTATGCTTTTTTCAATCACAATAAGTCCGTATATTTGTATTAGATCACGCATGAACTATTGCTTGTTGTTGTGAGACTTTGTCGATTAGACGCTTGAATAAATCGCCTGTTCTGTTGCACCTACTAGTTCCAAGCGTCTCAAACGTCTGACTCCTAGATTGGTACCCGTACGACTGCAACACTCACAAGCTAGCGAGCAGAGCGGCAGATAGTCGGCCGCGCACCCGTCTACCCACAAGGGGATTCCCCTGAGGTAGTTGCGTATAAAAACCGGAACCAACTTGGATGCGGGACTTTATTTTCGAAATTTCGGTAGCGCATTTCCAATTTTTATTTTATTACTTTTGAGATAAAATCGGCAATGCGGCACCTAAAAAAGACATGCGGGCGGGCCTGAGAACCAGGTAATTTATTTTTTATGGCCTTAATGTTGTTTGTGGGATTTTTGGGTGTTTTGTTTTTCCGCATATACCATAAACCAAATCTAGACAATTCAATGTTTACATTTTCACACAACAAACAGTGTAACATGACATGGTTTGTGATTTTTAAATGTTATTTAGATTAATACTGTATTTGTACATATTGGTCTAATTCTTATTTCAAAATCTAACATGGTTTATTAAAATACTCAATGCTGATTGGTTATTGGGGAGGTCTGAAAATTTCTATACAATAACTCTTGTATGTCAACCGTAAAGACTTCATTTTGAACACCAGCAAACAGTCAGGTGTAATAACAATCCATGAAAAGTGTTAAAGTGAAAGCCACATGAAGTTCCCCATGGAGTGAACAATTCTAAGTCAAATAAAGGGCCATAATTATATGTGATGTAGAAGGACATAATGTAATCAGGTGTTACGTGTACATGAAGTTTGGGAACAATCAATTCGAAAATGTTTGAGAAAAATGTGTTAACAGACCAATATACATATTAAAGTGGAAAATTCTAAGTCAAACAAAGGGCCATAATTCTTTAAAAAAATTAGACAATCAATGATGGGCGATGTACAGGGACATAAGGTCAAAAATGTGTTACGTCAAGGGACGCACAGGGACGTTACGGACAGTGTGATTCCTACATATTATATATTCTGTGATGAATTATAGAAATTTCCCAGTTGGAGAAAATCTATAACATATTCCTTCCTCTACTGTGCTATCTTGCCTAGTGCGCAAGATAGCACAGTAGCCTAATGTTATGAACTAAACGATAGACGTCACAAATTGACGTCATAATATTACTCCGCTCTGTCGCCAAAGGAGTGACAGAAGAAGGAATACTTGTGTCAAAAGACGATTGGAAAGAAATTCATCACAGAATATACATTATATAGTTTAATTAACATTTTTGTTGTAATACGGAAAATAATTCACTCGTGAGAAATATTCTTGCGATATAGAAACTCGTGCGAAAACGCACTCGTTTCTATATCGCAAGAATCTTTCTCACTCGGGAATTATTTCCCGTATCACTTCAACAATGTTAAACTCTATATAGCCCCCACTTCACTTTGTGAAAGCGGGGGTATAATTAACATCAAGACAGGGCTCCAGATAAGCTTTAATGTCAAACGGTATATTACCCATAAATAGATCTTCAATTCTGTTATAAAAAAATTTAAGAGTAAATTAACATTATAATTGTGTTACTTTTTATTCAAAAACATGCCTTTATTATACCAGAATTGTAAATGTTCCAAGACTGAATTTCACTCCTAATTTACTTTTTCAATGTAAGATTTAATAAATATGAAATCTTGAAATACCCCCAAAAATTGCTTATTTGGAGTCCGCTCTGTCAAGATTGCCTACCAGTAAGCAGTAAATTACTATCCATAACTGAATATAACATACAAATATCATAAAAACTCAACAACCAAGACACCACTATATAATCACAGTTTATTTCATGAGTGAGAAATCTGATACTTTGTGCTCAGTCAGACGAATGCTGATGGATATTTCGAAAAGTTTGAACATCTCTAATACACTGAAGAATGCCAGGGGAGAAATAATAACCAAAGTGGTTCATCGTCCATCACTGGGAGAAACGTGTGTATTCACTAACCACCATCTGCCATTGATAAATTCTTCTGAAATAAAACAAAACTATTTGGCTTAATAGTTGAAGTTCTTACTTTTTTACATGAAAACACAACACCATACTAAATAATATATATCTATATATTTTTTAAAACAATAGAAAAATTCAAATGATAATTTAAGTTGAACATGTATGTGAAGTTTGCATTGAATTCCCAAGAGTACCATTGTAAACAAGAGGGCCAAATGACCATGAATCACACATCTGATGACCTTGTCCATTGTAGACACTTGCAACAGTAACACAAGTGGGTCAGATAAAAGAGGTCTGGTAAGTTCAGAGAAGTCTTTTTCTTCTTCAAGATTTTCCATTATAACTCATGTTAAACTGTGGCACAGGGTCAGGCTAAAATTTAACCACAGGGTCACCAATCAAAGAAACTTACAAGCTATGCTATTCGGCTGAATGATATTTGGTGGAGTTATGGCCCTTTAACGGTTTTAATGCACAAACTTTGTCCAGACTAGTTCTCATGAACTCCTGGCCGGATTTCAACGAAACTTGGCAGGGATGATCATTACCAAGACTAGTTGCGGTTATCATTGCCGTGTTCCGGTCCAATGGTTTTTGGCAGAGTTATGGCCCTTTAAAGGTATTAATACACAAACTTCGTCTGGACTAGTTCTCCCGAATAAGGAAAATATTAGACCTCTAGCCGTTGTAGTTTTAGAGACATTTTTAAAAAATTTCCTATATAGCTACATAAAAGTGTGACTACCATGGCAGGGCCACTATTTGATCAAACTTGGTAGAGGGCCATAAGCTTATGACGCATGCAAAATATTAGACCTATAGCTTTTGTACATGCATAGGATGCTCTGTTCCAGAGAAGATTTGTTATTTTTTCTACCTATACAAGTGTATCTAAAACATGTGACTCCTGGGATGGAGTCAAATTTGATCCAGGGTCACCATTTTAACAAATTGTTAGAAGACCATAGCTTATGCTATATGCTATAGCTTTTGTAGTTTCACAGAAGAATATTTTTTAAAGACTGTCTTATATAATTAAACTGTGATCTTTGGGGCACAGCCAAATTTGACCCCAGGGTCACAAATTGAACGAATTTGGAAAAGGATCATAAGCTTATGCTACATGCACTATATAGGAGCTCTATGCCATTTGGTTTTTGAGAAAAAGATTTGTCATTTTCCCCCTAATAAAGTCTACCGTATGTCAAACATGTGACCTTGGGGTATTGGGGTAGGGCCAATTTTACCCCAGGGTCAATGCTTAAACACAATTGTTACAGACCCAGTTGTGTGTCAAGTACCCCAAAAATGCATTCCGTTTGCACTCCATTTGCATTCCGTTTGCATTTCACTTTTATAAATGCATTTTTTTAAAATGCAAACCAGTTACGTTCTTGAATGCATTCAGTGTACCAATCACAACATCTCTCACGATTAAATTAAGCATGATATCCAGTCGTGCGATTTTTATCACGAGTCGGCGTGTCACAAAATGTCACGGGTAGAGCGTACTGGTCGTATATAGCTCTTGTATCGGTTACACCCAAAATCTATTGTTCGAGTTGAAACAATTTCACCATATTCATGATCTATTCATGTAACACGTAAAAGCGTGCACATTTTAAGTGGCCGCCAGTGAGGCCGTGTCATAAGTTTAGTTTTGTGCTAATGCATGTAAACGTATAGGTATATTTTCCTTAAACGGCAAAATTGTATAAGGGGCCTCTCGTGTAGATTCAATACTGTAGATTTAGCCACGTTTGTCACGGACTGAACGGGGGAAATAATGATTTGGGCGTAATGTTTGCTATAAAACCCATTGTCTTCTAGCTTTCGCCGGGATCATCGATAGTACTTTGTTGGAACAGAGATTGGACGGCAAATTTCACAGGCAACATGTGGTTAGTAATTTTATTAAACTTTTATCGTATATTTGTATTCAGTGGGCGGCGCCATCTTGTTTGGCGGTTACGACATCCGGTTAGCATTGATGTTTCTCAAACATAACTTTAGACTAGCATATGATTTTGAAGTTACTTTATTAGATGTAATTATTGTAATTGATCATTAATTGTAAAACAATATTAATTTGATAACAGTGGATAATAAGTGCATTAGTTAACGTTGGCGTATAACTCAGTGATTGTAATACACGATTGTTAACATTAAATTAACAATGAGATGAGTGACAAGAATAAATGTTCGACGCGTATGCATAGCGTTGTGTAATGTGGTCATTAGTTGACATGCGTGCATGCATAACTCAGTGAGTGTAATATATGAGTAATTTGATCATGTTTATATTACATGTATTAGGGGCATTGATTAACAGCGACGTACATAGCGTATACATGGCGTTGTAGAATATGTATACATTGCTACTCATCATTAGTACAGCTTACATATATTTATTGAATAATGATTTGTTTGGGTAATGATAATTATGCAAGATTGTTATGTTTGTCAACCGACATCTAAAACGTATGTATAATTACAGCCTAAGCCATCCAGGATATAAGCATCCAGGATATAAGCCATCCAGGATATAAGCCATCCAGGGTTGGAGTAAGCCATCTAGGTTTGGATATCCAGGAGTGGAGCTAAGCTTCCACGAATAACGTTACAAGCGGTGGAGACGGTCCCCGTACCTGCGCAGCCAGGTTTTACTAACGACAACCCCCGGGACACAAGGTGGGCCCGTTACCAGTCCTCACTGGAGGAATATCATTCACAATCTCAGTGGAGATTAACTATCATTGCATCGCGTCATCAACCCTTACAGAAGGCATTTAATGACAATCATCCATTGAATTCGCGCATCATCATCTTCATGAGCTCTCGCGCATCACAGTTATCGCGCTAGATCAACATTGTTATAGCTTTAACAACAATTTAGTGTCTTAGACATTCAGTATTTATAACAATACTAAGAACGTCTTAAACGTTCAGGAGAACATTCTTTTCATAGTTCATTTGTGTATTCGCTTGTTTTTTTTAGATAATTGTATATATATTAAACATATTTTAAAAGTTGCATTAAATTTATGTAAATGCATTCACCGTCATTGATTCTTTCCTGAGTTAGCCATACCACTAAGGTCATCCTGTGACAACTGGTTTTCAGAGTAGTGGGATTTTGGGCGACTACGGAGGGAAAGAATCAATAAGTGATCTTTATTATGATATACTAAATCTCTACTTATTATTTTAGAATTGTGTACCACCCTCTGATCCATCAAGGCGACTGTCGACGATCACGGCCACAGCTTGGAAGACAAGTCAAGACACGACAAGGGTAGGGTGAGTCCAAACTGTTGTTTTGTCCGTTCTTTCCTTGGCGCGAGGTCGCAGTGGTCTACACGATTGGGTCTGAGGCACTTTTGCTAAATAATTTGGGTGTTTGTTTTTACCTCCATTGATATACACATAGTATCCAATTAGGTTGGCGAACAAGACGTTCTACTCATGTTGTGACACTCGAGTATACTTATATTGATGGGAGAAGTAAATATACATGTACATGTTATACACATTTCGATGATTGTTTAAGGTTTATGTCCAATATCAAATATAGATAATTTATGTAGTGTATATGTTTTGTGGAAGCTAGATACTATCTATACATAACCGTTAGTAGTTAGCGCTAGTACAAATGTGTATGTAACTTGTCCTATGATGATGCCCAGGTATTTACTGAGGACACAGTGACTTACCATTAGTAGTTAGTTGAGTAGAATTATTAGTGACGTGTGTATTGTAATTATTGTAGTGTGTATTTCACAATGTCTATAGACATGACGTCCATAAAGGATCTTACGGAAATGGGTAAGGAGTTAGGGTATGCTGGAGAGGAGCTTAGAACCTTTGTTAAAGACGAACAGGCTAGGGAAAGGGAATTTAGACTTAAGGAAAGAGAATTAGCAAAGCGGGAAAGGGATGAAGAGAAAGATAGGCTAGAATTCGAAAGTAGGTTAGCTAAAGAGAAAAGAGATGAAGAAAGTATACTAGTCAAAGGTAAGCTAGAATTAGAAGGTAGATTAGCTAAAGAGAAGCTAGATGCTGAGAAAGATAGGTTAGCATTCGAAAGTAGACTAGCCACAGAGAAGTTAGAATTAGAAGATAGGTTAGCTAAAGAGAAGTTAGAATTAGAAAGTAGAATAGTAAGGGAGAAGCAAGAGTTAGAACATGAGAGGTTCGAAACAGATGGTAGACTAGCTAAGGCTAAGATGATAATGGAAAGGGAGCAAAAAGAGTTTGATCATAAGTTAGCTTTAGAGTTGGAAGCAGCTAAGACACATAGTAAGGAAAGTAAAACTGAAGGGAAAGATAGTTATTCTGGGAAGTTAAAAGGTTCGAAGTTACCATACTTTGATGCTGACAAAGATAACATGGACAGTTATTTGTTACGGTTCGAGCGTTATGCTGAGTTACAGGAATGGACCAAAGATAAGTGGGCAGCTCATTTAAGTGCGTTATTGAGAGGTAAGGCCTTAGATGTATTTTCTAGATTACCTAGTGTAGATGCTCTTGACTATGACAAGTTAAAGGATGCTCTTTTAAAGAGATTTGAGTTAACTGAAGAAGGTTTTAGAAAGCGGTTTAGAGCGTGTCTGCCTGAGAAAGGCGAGTCATTTATTCAGTTTATTAGTAGGTCTAGAAATTACTTAGATAGGTGGTTAGAGTTAGGGAAGGTAGCGCAGACTTATCAGGGCCTCATAGATTTCTTGTTGCGGGACCAGCTATTCAATGTTTGTAGTAGAGATCTGTTCTTATTTCTTAAAGAAAGAAAACTAACTAGTGTAAATGAAATGGCAACTCAAGCAGATCAGTTTGCCGAGGCTAGAGGCGGAGCTCATAATGTAGTGTCGAAAGACAGAACTTTTAGAGATAGGCAAGGGGACGATCATAAACAGAAAGGCCAGAGTGGAAACTATAGAGGTGGAGGTAGTTCGATGGGTTCTAGAGGAGGTAGCAATAGTGGTAACATAGGTAGACCTTTTATTCGTTGTCGTCACTGTAATGGGAATCATGCTTCACATGAGTGTAGGAAAGCGGTGAAAGTGTCCGCTGTCGTAGACAACTTTAGTGACAATAGTAGAGTGGACAACAATGTAGGGAATCAGAACCAAGGTTTTAACAACCCATGGAATTTCGGTAGAGGTAGAGGTGGTCAAAACCGAGGTAGAGGTAGAGGCAGAGGTAGTAATAGTCCGGTTATTAAAACCGAGAGTAGTAGCTGTTGTGTTAAAGCGGATGGTGTAATGGCGAAGATCGGAACATGTCTCTTTCCGTATGCAAATCTTCCAACGGCAGATGGTAGAGTGAATGGCACGGACGTAATTGTAATGAGGGATACAGGTTGTACAGGTGTGGTAGTTAGGCGTAGTTTAGTTACGGATGACCAGTTGGTAGGTAAACAGGCACCGTGTATGTTGTTAAATAAGTCGGTAGAGCACGTGCCAATAGCGAGAATAGATGTAGAAACACCTTTCTTTAAAGGGACTACAGAGGCACTATGTATGGATGATCCGATGTATGATTTAACGATAGGGAACATAGAAGGTTCAGCACTTCCGGTAATGTCCGATTTTAGAAGTAGCATAAGTAATGCCGTAGAGACTAGAGCGCAGGTTCAGAAGCAAGCTCAGGCTTATAGAAAATTAAAGGTTCCTGCAGCCGTAGGTGACATATCTAAAGCGGAGTTTATAGAAGCACAAACTCAAGACGAGTCATTAGGTCCTTGTAAGGTGAAGGCCAAGGATGGTGTAGTGAAGAAGTGTAAAGGGTCCGGTAGTTGTAAGTTTGTACACAAGAATAGGTTATTGTACAGAGAATTTGAAGATAGTGGTAGTAGACAGTTTCACCAATTAGTGGTTCCTACCCAGTATAGAACGACAGTGCTTAAGGTAGCCCATGAGTCGATTATGGGAGGTCATTTAGGCGTAAAGAAAACGTCAGATAGAGTATTGGCAGAATTTTATTGGCCAGGCGTTAGCGGAGATGTAACTAGGTATTGTAGGTCCTGCGATGTATGCCAAAGGACAGTACCAAAAGGTCGAGTGACCAAAGTACATTTAGGTCAGATGCCACTGATAGATACACCATTTAAGCGGGTAGCCGTAGACATAGTTGGACCAATTTTTCCAGTGTCAGATAGGAAAAATAGGTACATTTTAACCATGGTAGACTATGCAACTAGGTATCCGGAGGCAGTCGCATTGCCCTCAATTGAAACTGAGAGAGTAGCTGAGGCATTAGTTGATATGTTCAGTAGGCTAGGTGTACCAGAGGAAATGCTGACTGATTGTGGGTCACAGTTTACGTCAGAACTTATGGCTGAAGTAAGCAGGTTATTGTCTTTGCGTCAAATCATGACAACACCATATCACCCTATGTGTAACGGGTTAGTCGAACGATTTAACGGGACGTTAAAGCAAATGTTACGGCGTATGTGTACCGAGAGACCCAAAGATTGGGACAAGTATCTCAATGCTTTATTGTTTGCATTTAGAGAGGTACCACAAGAGAGTTTAGGATTCTCTCCGTTTGAGTTATTGTACGGTAGATCAGTTAGAGGTCCCATGAGGATTCTTAGAGAGATGTGGGCAGGTGAAGTAGATAGTGATGAGGTTAAGACTACATATCAGTATGTTTTAGATCTGAAGGAGAAACTAGAGGAGACTTGTAAGATAGCTCAAAGTCAGTTAGTTAAGGCAAGTACCAAGTATAAACGGTACTATGACCAGAAAGCTAGAGCTAGGAAGTTTAAGATCGATGACCAGGTGTTACTGTTACTCCCGACCGACAATAACAAGTTGTTATTACAATGGAAAGGTCCGTTTTACGTTAGAGGGATAGTGAACACTATGGATTACCGTATCGAGATAAACGGAAAGTTAAAGACCTTTCATGCGAATATGCTAAAGGAGTATATCAGTAGAACCGATAATGGGCAACAAGGGGTGTTAACCGTAGTTAATGTTGCAGTTATTGAGGATAGTGAGGAAGACAGTAGTGAGGACACTAGTCCCATGTATTTTCCCACTAGTGTAGGTAGGGAGAGAGCAGCCGATGTAGACATATCGGGCATGCTTAGTGTAGAGCAGCAACGAGAGATGGGTAGTTTACTCTCGGAGTTCAGTGATGTCTTGTCCGAAAACCCGGGGCAGACAGATGGAGTGCAACATGATATTGTACTCACATCAGGGGAACCAATAAGAATTAAGGGGTATCCCATTCCATTTCACTCCCGATCAATTGTTGATGAGGAGGTGAAAGACATGTTGAAATTGGGTGTCATCGAACCTTCAAACGCCCCATTTTCATCCCCAGTCGTACTTATTAAGAAGAAAGATGGGTCAATTCGATTCTGTATCGATTTTAGGCAGCTCAATAAACGTACCATATTTGATGCAGAGCCAATGCCTAATATTGAGGAGGTATTCTCTAAACTTGCGGGATATTCGTATTTCTCCAAGTTAGACCTCAGTAAAGGTTATTGGCAAGTCCCACTTTCAGACCGAGCTAAAGAGATGACCTCCTTCGAAACTTCGCAAGGACTTTTTAAGTTCAAGGTCATGCCCTTTGGTCTCGTAAACGCCCCAGCAACATTCTGTAGGTTAATGAGGAAAGTCCTGAAGGATTTGTCCAACACAGACAGTTTTGTAGATGACATCCTGGTGTTTACAACAACATTTGAAGACCATATTAAGGCTCTACGTAATCTGTTGGAACGGCTACGCCGGTTTAAACTGACTGCAAAACCTAGCAAGTGTCACATTGGTTACGCAGATATAGAGTGTCTGGGTCATGTTGTCGGGAGGGACCAGAAATTGAAACCCAACCCCGACAAGGTTAAGGCAATTCAGGAAGCACCAAGACCCGAGACAAAGAAACAAGTTAGGTCATTTTTAGGGTTGGCGGGTTTTTACAGGAAGTTTATTCCAAACTTTTCGGCTATAGCTGCACCTTTGTCAGACTTGACAAAGAAAGGTCAACCCAATAGGATAACTTGGGGGGAAAGCCAGGAGCGAGCTTTTGTCTCTTTAAAGGGGAGTCTGGTAAAAACCCCAATACTAAAATTACCTGAACTTGACCAGGAGTTTATCCTCAGAACGGATGCCTCCGATATCGGGGTGGGTGCAGTCCTACTGCAAGAGCAAGATGGGTGTAGTCTCCCCGTGGCTTACGCAAGTCGGAAACTATTACCCCGGGAATGTAACTACTCTGTTATCGAAAGGGAGTGTCTTGCAGTAGTGTGGGGTGTCAGTAAATTCCACCGATATGTTTTTGGTAAGGAATTTGTCTTGGAGACTGACCACCAACCGTTAGCTTATATGAATAAAGCAAAGGTAGCTAACAGTAGGTTAATGAGGTGGGCACTGACTCTGCAGCCTTACCGGATGAAAATTAAAGCGATCCGAGGAAAGGACAATATTGGGGCAGACTATTTAAGTCGCCGCACATAATGACCGGTTTAATACAATAGTGTATTTCAGTGTATTGTACAATAGTAGTATATGTTACGACAGGGTAGTGTACAATTGTAGAATAGTGTTCAAATTGTAATTACATATTATAGTTGGGTTATAACTGCAGTGGATGTTTTCCGGAAGACGGTCGTTGTACTGGCTGAAGGTTGCATCCCTCGGTAGTAATATTTATATACTCAAGCGATTGAGCGATCAGCTTGTACGTTTTGTCGCTCATTTGCTCAGAAGAATTAATAGTTTCTTAACGTGTAAATATTAATTATCATTTTGTTGAATTTTAAAAGTGTAGCACTTTCTTTAAGTGGGGAGATGTTGTCACAAAATGTCACGGGTAGAGCGTACTGGTCGTATATAGCTCTTGTATCGGTTACACCCAAAATCTATTGTTCGAGTTGAAACAATTTCACCATATTCATGATCTATTCATGTAACACGTAAAAGCGTGCACATTTTAAGTGGCCGCCAGTGAGGCCGTGTCATAAGTTTAGTTTTGTGCTAATGCATGTAAACGTATAGGTATATTTTCCTTAAACGGCAAAATTGTATAAGGGGCCTCTCGTGTAGATTCAATACTGTAGATTTAGCCACGTTTGTCACGGACTGAACGGGGGAAATAATGATTTGGGCGTAATGTTTGCTATAAAACCCATTGTCTTCTAGCTTTCGCCGGGATCATCGATAGTACTTTGTTGGAACAGAGATTGGACGGCAAATTTCACAGGCAACATGTGGTTAGTAATTTTATTAAACTTTTATCGTATATTTGTATTCAGTGGGCGGCGCCATCTTGTTTGGCGGTTACGACATCCGGTTAGCATTGATGTTTCTCAAACATAACTTTAGACTAGCATATGATTTTGAAGTTACTTTATTAGATGTAATTATTGTAATTGATCATTAATTGTAAAACAATATTAATTTGATAACAGTGGATAATAAGTGCATTAGTTAACGTTGGCGTATAACTCAGTGATTGTAATACACGATTGTTAACATTAAATTAACAATGAGATGAGTGACAAGAATAAATGTTCGACGCGTATGCATAGCGTTGTGTAATGTGGTCATTAGTTGACATGCGTGCATGCATAACTCAGTGAGTGTAATATATGAGTAATTTGATCATGTTTATATTACATGTATTAGGGGCATTGATTAACAGCGACGTACATAGCGTATACATGGCGTTGTAGAATATGTATACATTGCTACTCATCATTAGTACAGCTTACATATATTTATTGAATAATGATTTGTTTGGGTAATGATAATTATGCAAGATTGTTATGTTTGTCAACCGACATCTAAAACGTATGTATAATTACAGCCTAAGCCATCCAGGATATAAGCATCCAGGATATAAGCCATCCAGGATATAAGCCATCCAGGGTTGGAGTAAGCCATCTAGGTTTGGATATCCAGGAGTGGAGCTAAGCTTCCACGAATAACGTTACAAGCGGTGGAGACGGTCCCCGTACCTGCGCAGCCAGGTTTTACTAACGACAACCCCCGGGACACAAGGTGGGCCCGTTACCAGTCCTCACTGGAGGAATATCATTCACAATCTCAGTGGAGATTAACTATCATTGCATCGCGTCATCAACCCTTACAGAAGGCATTTAATGACAATCATCCATTGAATTCGCGCATCATCATCTTCATGAGCTCTCGCGCATCACAGTTATCGCGCTAGATCAACATTGTTATAGCTTTAACAACAATTTAGTGTCTTAGACATTCAGTATTTATAACAATACTAAGAACGTCTTAAACGTTCAGGAGAACATTCTTTTCATAGTTCATTTGTGTATTCGCTTGTTTTTTTTAGATAATTGTATATATATTAAACATATTTTAAAAGTTGCATTAAATTTATGTAAATGCATTCACCGTCATTGATTCTTTCCTGAGTTAGCCATACCACTAAGGTCATCCTGTGACACGGCGACTTACGTTTATTTGATCATATTGAAGAATGGGTCCTTTTGTTGACACTGTTTGGTGGTGAACATTGATGATTATTCTGTTTTCTTCCATGTTTAATATTAGTTTCGTCAAAAATGTAACATACATAACACTATATAACAATATACCAGCCATTTTTATCAATATTATTTTAGTTTTATATTGAAATAATATAAAGTTTGTGCTACACAATAAATATAATATTTCCCATTTTGAATCAGTTTCAAATTGTAAGTAAATGTGTAATCATGCTTCAGCGATTTCAAAACACCATTTACACAGTGTAATTTTTTATAAGTAAATGTCTAATCATGCTTCAGCGATTTCAAAACACCATTTACACAGTGTAATTCTTTATATTAAATACTGAAAAACGCACTTTGTTTAAATCGAGACTTTAACTATCAACTCAAAAGGATAATGCTGGAAGTGATCCGAAATAGCAAAATGCATTTGCGTTCGGTTCGTTCGGTGTGTTCGTTTTCGGCATTTAGAATGTTAAAATATGCATTCATCGTTCATTTTTTTAAACGCTGAACGCTGAAAATAAACACAACGAACGAAATGCATTTTTAAAATACAGATCGTGCAACATTCATTCTGCATTCGTTCTGCATTCATTTTCCGTTCATTCTGCATTTGTTCTGCATTTATTTGGGGTGATTTATTTGAATGCACCTGGGTCTGTAGTTCATCAATAAAGCTTATGGTACATGAAAAATATTATAACTCTAGCTCTTATAATTTCAGAGAAAACTTTTTTAGAGGACCATTGGCTTATGCCACAGGCAATGTAAGAGAGATCAATGCCTTGTGGTTTCAGAGAAGAAGTTTTTCTTTATACATTCTGGTGAAGTTTGGTGAAAATCCTGAGAGAAAGAAGCAAGACACGCATGTCATAGTGGAGACTAGCCTAATAAATTGGCTCCTATGCAGTTTTTTTTTTTTATTCTGACGTTCTATGTAACTGCATATACGCCTAATTTCCTTTGCAAAAAACCCGACTGGAAAAAACGCTCGAACACCCATGTGATTTTCGAACGAAATTGAGCAGCTTATGAGACTTATATGCGTAAACCATGACGATAATCTAACAAAATAATAAGTTATTTACCATTTACTTTTGGTTTTATTGTTTTCCGAAGCATATTTTACATAATATATCGGTTTTTGGTAGATCGCTATACATGTGTATTGACAATATATTGACAAGTGCGCGTCTCTCCCAACGTTGCATGCGCATGCGCATAAGTACATATTTTCCACTGTGGACAACGTGTCACGAAACTGCGTTGTGTATAATCAGGGCTTTATATTCATATAAAGCCCTGGTATAATGTACCTAGTATAAAGTTTTCAAGTCTTAGGTTCACAAAAGGTAATGGGCGAAGGGTGCCGGGATATTTATTATATATTACCCCTTCAGACATTCTCCTAAAAGAAAAATTAAAAATGTCGCTTTGTTTTATAGCCTGATCTGGGGGAAAAAGCACCTAACCATAGACCTACTGTATGTCCATGACTTAACTTAAGCTTGTTTATTTTGTTTTGTTATGTTCATTTCATTTAGTGTGTAAGGGGTCGGGTGGATTCAGGGGGCGACCCACTAAACAATCTGTAAAATATGGCAATTTATATTAAACAAGAGCTGTAGGAGAACAGCGCAGCTCGACTATTCAGAGAATAATAAATGGTTTAGCCCGTATATACCATCAGAAAACAAGGCTAAAACAATGTGAGGGTGGGGTGGTCGGTGGGGGTGGGTATAGAAACTCGGGCCGATATAAAAATTATTGTTAGATATCATACAAATTATAGTAAAATTTCACTATTTGCTAACATTTCATTTATTTTTATCAGTTTTAATCCAAAGTTGCTGTAATTTAAAAAAGAATTGTGGTCGAAAGGCAACTCGGGGAAGGAGGGGATACCTGGCGATTTTTTTAATTGGAGGCCTCATTTCAGTGTGTTTTTTTATTGATATTTCATCTGTGTATACTGAATTTAATCTAAAATTGCTTTATATGTAAATGATTAGCGTTCAAATTAAAAAAAATAATATCCATATAATGGAAGATAAAATGAAAATTGACCAAAATAACACAGAAATATGTAAAAATAAAATTAGAGATTTCGAGGTCGGTGGGGGGCGGAGGCAACATAGCTTATTGTGTAAAAAATTGACCAAAACAATACAGAAATATGAAGAAGAAAAAATAGTTGAGAGTCGGGTGGAGGCGGGGTGCCGGGGGGTTGTGCGAGACGGGAGATAGGGGCGGGATAACATAGATATGTGTAAGAATTGACCAAAACAACACAGAAATATGTAAACAAGTAAATAAACAAATTGAGTTTCGAGGAGTGGTGTGGGGGGAGGGGAGGCCCTGGGGGTGTGGCAGGGCGTGGGTGGGAGGGGGCAACACAGCTACAATTTGTGAGAATTGACCAAAACAACAACAAAATATATGTAAAAAAAAATAATTAAATGAGTGTCGAGTAGTGTGTGTGTGTGTGGGGGGGGGGGGGGGGGGGGGTGTAAAGAGGAGGGGGTGGAAGGGGGGGAGCAAACATAGCTATATGTGTAAGAATTGACCAAAAACAACAGAAAATATGTAAAAAGTGGGTGAAGTACAAATAAGATGCATAATGGTATAAGATCCCAAACCAAAATTGATAACTATATATACAACCAGCTTACATGCAAACCTAGATTCTGCCTTTATTGCACATGTTATGGGCCGTCACAATTTGGGGTTCCGTTGGTGAGCCCAGAATTTGCGGAAGCCAACATTACTTAAGCAACCCCTTTACAACATACTATAAGGAAACCAAGTCCCAAATTAATTTGAGCTAGGATGGGACGTTGTGCTTTATAAAAAGAAATCGTTGTTTGTTTGGTAGAGCTGACATGGTGATTTGTTTACCGAAAACAATAACATGTCACTAGTATTCAAATCCACCCCACCACCCCCCCCCACCCCCCCCCCACCCCCCCCCCCCCCCACACACAACCCAGGGTTTATGGGATGACGAGTTGTCCGTTGTCAGTTTGCCGTCGTCGTCAGCTAACTTTTGCCTTTTTGAACACTCTTGCAACTTCATTATGATTATCTTTACCAAACTGCTAATCTTCATAAATTTTATCTATTCTCTTTATTACTGTAGATAATTAATAACGAATAAAACAAGTAATGTTAACAATACTATAAATATAACAAAAATATTACTTTTAAATCGGCATGAAACATGTGTAGTTTAAACACACTACACAATGTTTTACGATTTGTAGCAATAAACGATTCTATTCTATTCTATCGACGGTGCATGGTGGTTGTGTATGGTGAACTAATATGCGCATGAACTCTGGGGTAAGTAATTTCAATCAAGATGGCGGTAACTCTCGATAATTCGGAAATATGTCGATATATTCGTGATAAATTTTGGAATAATCTGAGATTATTTCATCGTGGCAGGTGAATTTTGAAAACACCTATCGACTCAAAAAAAAATCTTCTTTCACCTGTGCATATATAATGACAATGTACAAACAATGCTGTTTAAAAGCGTGAAACCTTTCCCAACAGATTCCGTTGGAAAGTCCAGTCGTAAAATGTGCAATAATCAATACACGTTGATGCTCGCAAAATACGAAAATTTCAAAAGAGCATTAAACGTGTATTTTAACACACTAAGTGGAGACTGGACGTGAGTTAGATTCCATCGCAATTTTGTAGTATGATGTTAGATGCATATAAGGAACATTCTGGTGAAGTTTGGTGACAATCCTGCGAGAAAGACAGCAAGTCTATGTAGACATCTTGGGTATTCTTATTAAAGAGACAAATGGGCAATCTGTGACCCCATTTGATCCGGAGCCACACTTTGAACAAACTTGGTACTGAACCATAAACTTATGCTATGCTTCATGCAATATATGAGAGCTCTATACTTGTGGTTTCAGAGAAGAAGTGTTTTCCCTATGTAAGTCTATTTAAAACAAGATCTCCATATATAAACTTTGGACCTCTTCAAGCTTAAATCTGTTCATTGGTTCTTGAGAAAAAGATTTAAAAAGCTTCGACCATTTATGGCAACAGTAGCCCATCTTGGATAAATGTTGATCTGATGTTAACAAATTTCAAAGCCATTGATC